>VZRN01004246.1:676868-692237 GCA_013397935.1 Dasyornis broadbenti
TCAGCTTAGCCTGATCATTTGCTCCCTGCAGTGATGTGCCTGGGATCGGGGCTGCCTGGATGCTGGGGGGCTCTGGGGAAGGGGCTGTGCAGGACCCTGAGCAGGGCACGTCCCCTTCTCATTGTCCCACACCACACCAACCTGCTGTGCTTCCCACTGCTGCAACACATGCAGCCTTTGCAGGGGACAAACCCTTCCTAGGGAGTCCCTTTGAGCCTGTCCCATGGCCACGAGCTGCTTGCACCCTCCTCTGGCCTCAGCCCCTGCTCATGGCCCTGTGCGTTACCCCATCCTCCTGTGCTTCCAGTGCCGGACAAACCGGAGGAGCTGCAGCTGGATCCTGACAGGGGCTCTCTCAGGTGGAAGGCGCTGCCTCCCTGCAAAGGGGAGATCATCGCATACGAGGTACTGAGGGACCAGGGCAGACTCTCCCCTCTTGAGCTCTGTGCAGGCAGATTGGGAAGCGTGGGAAAAGGACAGTCGTAATGACCTGCAAGAGCAAAGAGAAGCTCAGGGTTCCTCTTGTGGAGGATGTGATATTGCAAGACCTGTCCTCGGGCTCAGTACATCTATCTACAGCCCTTCAAACGAACAGCCTCCCTCTTACCTTCACAGAGGCTCAGCCCTTTGTTAACAGGAGCATCCGCTCGGACATCTTATGTGTTGGCTCCAAATTCCTTCTTCCCTCCCCTCTTATTTGAGGTCCACGCACAGGGCTGAGGCTCCTGCCCGTTCCTCTCCCGAGCCTTCCCCAGCCGGGGCAGGCACAGGGGAGCGCAGACTGCCACGGACGGTGCCAGGACCGGCACCTTCCCAGCGGGCAGATGGCCCCTGCTGCATTCCAGCTCCGTCTCCTGTCCGTAGCTGAGCATCACAGCCAGGAATGCAGGCGACAGCAGCGTGCTGGACACCGAGCGCCTGCGGCTCGATGGCTCCGTCACTGAGTACCGGCTACCGGAGCACAGCCCTGGCGGCAGCTACGCCGTGATGATCCGGGGACTGACGCGTGCTGGAGCCGGGGCTGCGTTGGTCACGGAGTTTCAGCCCAGCGGCTCCGGTAAGCTTTGCTGTGTCCCTGTCCCGAGAGCCTGGGCACAGAGGAGCTGTGCTCCGCAGCCTGCCTTGCCCGAGGCTGGCCCTGCTCCTCGCACCGCCCTGTCCATGCTCATTCAGTCCCCGGCTGTTCCTCTCCAGACACTCCGCACCCCCTGGGCATCCGCTGCCGCAGCGTCCGTGACATCGCCCCGTCCCAAGGGACGGCCGTGCTTCCCCTGCGCCCCATCGCCCTTCCCTCTGAGGCACCCATGTGAGTGCAGCCCCCGCAGCTCTGCAGCCCCGGCATGGCTCTTCCCACCCCAGCACTGCCTTGCAGACGCCTCCGTTCCACCGTCCCCACTGTCCCCCATCCCACTGACTTTCGGCCCGGCAGGGAGCACGGGCTGATCGTGGCCCCGACGCACAACATCTCCGTGATCGTGAACATCTGCTCGGGACAGGCAGAGCTCTTCAATGCCAGCATCTACCTGGCCGCTCTTCTCAACCTCACCGCCCCCACGGACTTCGTGCTGGGCGACGGGAGCCGCGGCCAGGGCTACCACAACGCTGCCCTCCAGCCGGGCTGGGACTACACGGCTCTCCTCGTCCGCTCCTCGCCGCAGGTACCCATCGAGGGCTCCTGTTCTCTGGGAATGCTGGGGCCCTCGGTGGGTCTGCGCTGGCTGTGAGGGAAGACTCCTCTCCCGTGCCTTGGCAGGATGGTGACCTTGGGGTCCTCGGCCACAGCCTGGTCACTCGGTGACCCCTGGGTGTGGACCTTTGCTGCCAGGTAGGGCAGTGCTGCAGGAGTGGGCTGAGCTCTCCCTCCTGTCTCCTCCAACAGGCAGAGAAGCTCATCTGTGTCTGCTACAGCTTCTCCCTTGGTAAGTATCTCCTTGCTCCTGGTGCCCAAGCCTGTCTCCTGCATATTCCCTTTTGCCATCTGGCAACTTCCCTGGAAATGAGCTTGCCCAGTTCAGATGTGGCTAGATGCTGTCCTACTTTAGCCTTCATAAAAATTCTCTGGGTCCTGAGGCTACCTGTGGTAGATGGACTTTGTGCATCCTCAGGACACTAGGGTAGCTATAGCCCCAGTGGCTGTGGGACATTGCATATCATCCCTGCCATCACCCCATGTTTAGTCCTAGTCCCAGTGCTCCCTTGGTCTATGTGCAACCCCGAAATGCAAATAACCTTGCTAGACTCTGGTAATGCCTGGGGCTGTCAGGGACACAGGGTCCACAATAGAGCATATCACACCAAGCAAGCACCTTCTCCTTCGGCCTCCACTTAGCTTTTCTCTAGCACACAGACTAGCGTGGAAGACAAGGGAAGTTGCTTTTCTCTCCATGACCTTATGGGATCTCCCAGTGCTTGGTTCAGGCTGTGCAGGAGCCTGAGCCTGGGCTGTGCTACTTGCAGGGCAGGAGCCCTCGTCTCTGCTGGACAGGAAGCCTGTGGTTATGGCAATAGCACTGACTGTTGCATTCCTGGCACTGGGGATTTTGCTGCTCTTTGTTCTCTTCAGGTCAGTATGTGCCTCACCTCTCCTGCCCTCTCTGAGGTATTCAGCAGCTTGAGTGGCAGGGAGTGCCCAAGTGGACCCTGGGATAAAGCAGGGTGGGAGGCAGGGTGGTTAGATGGGCAACAGCCTCTCCTCTGTCTCTCAGCTCTGCTGCTCTGTGGATCTGACTTGCTGTTTTGCAGGCTAAAGCACAACAATTCAAAAGCCTCAGAGATCAACAGCACTATACCCCTGAGAGGATGTCAAAAAGGTGAAGTATGAGCAAAGGCCCTGTGTGCCTTGTCTAGACAGGCTGTCTGTTTAATGCAGAGGCAGGATGATTGCAGGGTCCACAAGGTCCTTGCAGGAACAAGGTGATCAGAGCTGGCTGGCACGGGGAAAGGGACACCTCCCAGGAGAAGGGATCTGTGTGGGGAGGGACAATCTGAAGTTTGGAGAGGTCCTGGCAGCTGCAATGCTATCTCAGTCCCAGCTGCAGAGTTCCAGGGCTGGCCTGTTTAGCATCAGTTGGATGCTAAAGCCCTGCCCTTGTGGTCTCTGCAGATGTATGCAAGCCGAACACACAGATCCCGGTGGAGGAACTGCTGGAGGCTCTGAAGATGTTTAAGAGGGAAGAAATAGAGGCAGAGCAGACAGATGACGAATCAGTTGACAAGCATGATGCTGGGCTTCTTAGAGAATATCAGGTCTGGTTTAGCTTTGCTTTCCCACCCAGCTGCACTGCCCACCCAGCCCTCACCCCTTCCCTGGGTGTGTGATGCAGTTGGCCTTGGCCAGCCCCAGAATACATCCCAACGCTGAATGGGCTTATTTTCTTCCTCTGCAGCAATTGTCTTCCTCTTTGTTGCATCCCTGCCACACTGGGAAGGAGCTGTGTAATCAAAGCAAGAACCGCTATAAAAGCATCATCCCATGTAAGCAGAGCTCTGCAGGGGTTGGCTCAGGCACTTGGAGCTGGTTGGGGTAGCACAGGATTCTGGGTTGGTGTAGGTGCACCTCCAGCACTTCAGAAATACTGAACTACTCATCTCACCCTCCATGGCCACTGAAAACCAGAAGGCCTCACTGTTCTATATCCAGTTGGAGAATCCTTGTTCTGCTCTTCAAATCCTCCTGCAAACTTAATCAAACATCACTATTTTCCTGTTTCTGACACTAGTTATTGCTGAACACTGCCACGTCCCGTCCAGTGGCAGGTATTTATGGGAAAGTGTAAGAAGTGACCCAATTTCTTTCAAACTTCAAAGCTCCTCTGGGGCCCACGTGGTGTGTACATTTGGCTGTTTCATAATCTTCCCTAAAACCCCATTGCATTTCCTGCTGTGCCATGTCACCCTTTGTTTCATCAGCTGTTCTTTGCCCCTGAATATATCCTGAGACTGGTGGTGCTGCTGAGGAGACAACAGACAGTCACAGACCTTAATAAATTACGTCTTTCCCCTTAATCACTCGCTTTGTTGCTGCCCTAAAGCATCCACCTCCCTTTTCTTTCAGATGATCACTGCCTTGTGGTGCTGCAGTCCTCTGACACTGGGAATGGTTATATCAATGCCAGTTACGTGGATGTAAGTAGTGCCTGGCTCGAGGTGCTGGATGAGGACAGTCCTGCTCACCTGAGGGGCTCTGAGGTCTGCCACTTTTTGCCCTCAAGTGCCAGCAGGTCTTGGGATGTTGCTTCCCTTGAATCCTCTCTGAGCTGCCTGGAGTATTCTGGGTTTGTATGCAGTTCTCTAACAAAAAGGGACCAGTGTGAGGGGACAGGAGCTGACGTGCAGCTCCTGGGTATCCACTCTCTGTGCTGGCCACAGGAATAGAGCTGTGGCACACACTGTACTGGGGGCTTTGGGCTTTGGTGCCTGTGGAGGTGGATCTTTTATTTCATTCCCTGTTAAATATTTAACCCATGTGATCAGAGCTGTTTGAATCTCTTCCCTGCAGAGCTACCGAAGTCCACACTTCTTTATTGCAGCTCAAGGTAGGTGCTCCTAAACATCATCCACAGGAGATGCCTGTCACTGCCCTGAGCAATCTGGGAAATGTGGAACTGGGATAGCAGCCAAGGAGCTGTGAATGGCTCAGTCCAAATCCCTGTATCTCCAGGGTCTCTGTCCTGGGCAGCGGTCACAGCTGCTGCAGGGTGTGGAAGGTCTCAGTGGTGGTTTGGCAGCAGCTGGAGCTGGTGTCTGCACTGCCCGGTCCGAGGACTTGGTCCTTCCACCCACAATCCTAGTTTGTTCCCTTTGGCAGGGGGGCATGATAGGGACTATCCTGCAAATGCCTGGCATGTCTGCACCCAGTGTACTTGGATACAGTCTCCTTCCAACAGTGCAAAGCCTGGATGTATTTCTGTGCTTTGTGCAGCATGGAATGAAGAGGTCTTGAGCTCCCTGCAGAGCTGCAGAAATGCTCTCTGGGAAATAAGACCCTAAATGGGCGAGCAGCTCACAGCATCTCAAAGGTCTACATGTGGAGCCCCTAAAGCAGCAGTGAATCCCTGACATGTCTGGGCTCATCGTCTCTCCCTTCTCCTTGTCCTAATTCCTAACACGGTGATGAAGCCAGTGTGCCCAGCACCAGCCTGGTGCTGATGCCCCCTCTCTGCACCTCTGTCCCTGAGCCTGGGAAAGCCTGGGAATGTCTGAATTGTGCCTGAGAGCACATCCCCACGGCTTGGACACTTGGACACTGGCATAGGGCTCTCCTCTTCCTTCCTAAGGCCCCTTGGCTGGGACAGTGGTGGATTTCTGGCAGATGGTCTGGCAGGAGAAGACCTCGGTCATTGTGATGCTGACAGGCTTAGTGGAGCAGAATAAGGTAGAGAAAACCTCTCAGACCATGCTC
This sequence comes from Dasyornis broadbenti, assembly GCA_013397935.1. Classification (NCBI taxonomy): domain Eukaryota; kingdom Metazoa; phylum Chordata; class Aves; order Passeriformes; family Dasyornithidae; genus Dasyornis; species Dasyornis broadbenti. Next base: position 682,270 of record VZRN01004246.1, read on the forward strand.
AGCCTGGGCATTGCCAGAGCCCAGGCTTCCATGCCTACTGTGCTCGCAGTGTGGCTGTGAGTGAGAGCAGGGAGCAGCTCTGCACCCCTGCAATGCTCCCCTTGTGAGTTTGCTTGTGCCCAGAGGTCTCGCTGCTGTTGACAGATCAAGTGTGAGCAGTATTGGCCAGAGCAGGAGCAGGTCTACGGCGACTTCACTGTGACCCTCAACAACACCTGGACCACCACGGGCCTTGTCAAACGCATCTTCTGCCTGCAGAAGGTAAGCCTGGCATGGAGCTGAGGTGGGAATGCAGGATACATTTAGGTTTCAGCAGCTGGTGGGACCTGTCAGCCACTCACACCATGGGAAGCCCTTGCTGGTCTCCAGCACAAGACAATCTGGTGTTTGCATGTTGCTATTGCTGGGTTCCATGCCAGGGCACCAGTCCCAGGTTTCTATGCCAGGCAAGGTTGTCAGTCATCTCCAGTGGTCACCCAAGATGAGTCTGGACTGTTGATGCACATGGGAATATTGTGGATTCTTGAGGGCTTGGGTGATACAAGGGTAATACAAGCAGTTATAGGGTATAAAAGCGAAGCTCTGCACATCCAGGATGATGCGACAGGTGCCTGCCTCTCACCTGAATCAATCTGCAGAAGGTCCACACTGAAGTTCCTTGGTCACTTACAGTCCTAAACCTGGACAAATAGTTTAGATAGTTTAAGTTTTAAGACAACCTACCTAAGGTCATTTCTCAAGATGTGTGCTCCTGCTGAAGTTACACTTCAGATAAAGAGCAGAAACTGAAGAAGGTGCAAGGAGGGAAAACAGGTACAATATAAAGAAATTGCAGTTATGCATATTCCTGTCCTTTCTTGTCTTGCCCAGAGCAAAATGTAGCTGAAAGGTAAAGCTTCAAGAGCACCTGATGGTAAGATGCAGCATTAGTTCATTAGTTGATGCCAAGTGAATGTGATGTTTAGGGAAAAACATATAATGGGCTGGTAACAAAAGTGACTACATTCGCATTAGTGTAGTAGCAGCCTTAGGCAATATCTTTTCTGGGCAAGCCAGGTCTTTCTGATGACTAAGGAAACACCCTAAATTGTGATTTTTATAATTTTCCTCTGAGGCACAAGCTGCCTTTGCTGCTTTGTGTTCACTGTTCACAGCATGGTGAAGCAGAGAGCAAAATTAATTGTTTGGCTGTGTGATGGATGAATCTGCCCTTTGCTGTCTGAGGAACTATAGCGGAGCAGTCCTTATGGTGTGGGTGCTGGAGGGAGCAATGTGTGCTGGTGCCCCCTGAAGTGGTTTTCTCCACTGCTCCCTCCTTGTTGGCAGGCAATCACTTTATACAAGTTTCCTGGTGGCTTCCAGCTCCATGTTGCCAGCTGTGTTTCCCTCTTTGCAGGTAGGCTGTGCTCTCCCAAGAGCAGTGGAGCAGTTCCATTACCTGCTGTGGCCAGACCACGGAGTGCCCAGAAACCCCTCCCAGCTCCTGTGCTTGGTGGAAGTAGTGAACAAGCGGGTGTTGGAAGCGCCTGCTGGACCCGTGTTGGTGCACTGCAGGTACTGGGCGGGGGGTACTTCAGTGCTGGGGCATGGCTGGCAGGGGCAGCATCGACCTACTGTTTTCTGTGTCCTCAGTGCAGGGATTGGGCGTACAGGTACCTTCATCGCCCTGGACTTTCTCTTGAAGATGGGGAAAGCTGAGGGGAAGGTGGATGTGTTTCACTGCGTGCAGCAGCTGCGGGAGCAGCGGGTCAGCATGGTGCAGACCAAGGTGAGGAGAGTTACTTGCTCCCTACACCTCTCAGGCTGCAGATCCAACTCCCACCTGTGGGAGTTGACACAGGCAGGTGACCAGAAAACCACAAAACCATGGGTGTAAAGCAAAGAGTCAATTTATTTCATTACCTTTCTGGCTGGAGGATCCTGAAGCAACACCCAGGAGGTGACACAAAACAGGAATGCTGGCACCATCAGGCTCAGTCCGTCCTGGGGGATGGCAGGGCTTTTGTTTGTCCCTTCTATGAAGAATCCATGTACATGTGGTTTACCAACCGTGCTGTGACCTCCTCTGTGCTTTCATGATCTCTGATCTTCGATCTCTCTTCCAAAACAGGGACCTCAAGCATGTCCATGGGAGTGGCTTCCAAGTCTCTGTAAACACCTACATTATCTCTACACAGAGCTTCTACTTCTCAGAGCAGACAGAGGGTGAACAGCAGTAGGCTGTTTATATACAATATATGGGATTTCTCATACTGTCATTTTCCAGAGTTTGGCATTCCCAGCTGTAAGGCCACTTAAGCAAATCCACCATCCTTCTTGATATTCTTCTGCTTCTAACCCTTTGCTCTCAACACCACCCTTCCCAGGGATGTGGCATGCAAAGACACACTAGCCATGCCGTTCATCATCCAGTCACAGGGACTGGGGCTGCCAGGCAGTGGAGACTGCAGGATCTTGTTTTCCCAAACCTAGCTGGGTTCTGTGTTTCCCTGAGACTGAGGTATCAGCAGTATTTGTATGTACTGGTCACCCTCATATAGAAGATCTGTCTTGTAAGGCAAGGATCATGAATGAGAGTCCACCTGTCCCTCAGGCTTTCAGGATGTCTGCCCTCCTAGCATCTCCTGGGCAGCCGTGTCCTGGCCTAGGGACTATGTCCCCATGCTCTGCTTCATGCTGGGTCCCTCTGGAGAGAACTAAGTTGTGCTGGACCAACCAGCTACTTGTAGGAGGTCTAATTAGTCCACAGGTCTTCTGGGCTGCCCTCCCCAGAGCAGGGGTCTGGTCTGAGAGGGAGCATTAAACCACAGGAAGATGGTCTTACCTCGTTTATTGGAGTTGCTGAAATGTCCCAAAGTAGGGCTGCCTACAATAAGAAGTGTCTGGCCTCAGGCATCTGCAGAAGGAAGGTGAAGGATGAGCCTGGCTTACTTCTGGCACAGTTTGAAGACAGCTGGTGGTCTGGAGTTCCAGGGTTCCTCCTGGAGTATCTCCAGACTGCGCAGCTGACCCGTATCCCTATGCAGGAGCAGTACAGCTTCCTGTACGAGGCACTGCTCGAAGGCTTGCTCTGCGGCAACACCGGGGTCCCAGTGGAGAGCATCGCCACCCTTGTCCAGTCCCTTCAAGAAGATGAGACCTCAGGCCACAGCAGAGTCCTGGAGGAGGAGTTCAAGGTACCACCCAGATATGGTGCACTGGTGCTGGTCTGTAGTGCCAACCCCCTTGCTGCTCCCCTTCCCAGCTGTGGGGTGGAGATGGATGATCATTTCTCTGGGGTGGCTTAAGAAGGTGAGGTGCTGACAGACAGGACTGACTTGGGTGAATCATCTCTACAGGCCCTGCAGAAGTTTTCTGAGTTATTCCAGCTCCTGCCATGCAGAGAAGCAGAGAAACCCCAAAATCAACCCAAGAACCGCAAGCCAGGGATCCTGCCAGGTAATGCTGGCAAGGCTGGGCAGCACCTTGCTCTAAAACACAGTGCATGATAGCAGCATGGGAAGAATGATGCTTTCCTGCTGACACCCTCCCTGACACATGACACTGACAGGTTCTGCTCAAGGTCCAGTGATCATTTTCTGATTAGTAGATAATAAATTCAAATTAGGCTGGTCCCTGATTCTGAGCCCCATGGAGGTATACCTGGATAAATTTGTCCCTGGTCTACACTTTCCTAGTGGAAAAGCTCAGATGAGGCACATCAGGGAGCAGTGACGAGGGTGGACCTGCTGTGCCTCTTCCCATGGAGTTTTGGACATCCCACATCTGGGAGCCCTAAGCTGCCACCATCATGGGTCTGGTAGTGCCTATCCATGCAAGCCTCTCCAGCCCATGCCTCAGGGAGCTATGTTGACCGTACCTCTTCCAGGGAAAGATCCCTGCCTCTCTGTAGCGAGAGGATGACCCACCGTTCCCCTCTCTCTGCCCCTTGCCTCTGCAGCGGATTCGTGCCGGCCCATCCTGATGTCTTCGGTGAACGCAGACGGCTCTCCAGCTTACATCAATGCCGTGTTTGCCAGTGTAAGGCTCCGGCCGCAGCGAGAGTGGGAGCTGCCCAGGGCAGGAATCCCCCTGCACAGCCCTGCTCAAGGCCAGGGTAGAGCATCCCGCCCAGGGAGGAGGTGTCCCAGCCCCCGGGCTCCTGCACGGTGACTGCTGGCCCCGCTGCCAGGAGATGGCCCCCGCGATCGCGATCGGCTGAGCCCTGCCTGTGCAGCCAGCGCAGCAGCCTGTGCCGCCCACAGCCTGCTGGCAGCTGAGCCCGGGTGGGATCAGCTGAGGGGGCAGCGGGGCGCAAACCTGAGCTGCTCTGAGCAGGGCTGGGATGGCCTGTGTCTTCTCCATCTCGGCAGGGAGGCAGGGAGCTGTTCTCACTGCGGCAAGGGCCCTCGGGGAATGGGTTGTGTGGCTCTCCCCCGACACGCATCATGGTGTGTTTTGCAGACGTACACCGAGGAGGAGAGAATCATCATCACCCAGCTGCCTTTCCCTACCACGCTGGTGGATTTCTGGGCTCTGGTCTGGGACTACACCTGTACATCAGTGGTAGTGTTGAATCAACTCCAGGAGCTGGACAAGGTCAGGAGCCCAAGCACAGCTCTTCCCTCTCCTGGTTCCCTGTGGAGCCAAGCAGTGTGATTTCTGCCTTTGACCCTGTATGATTCCTACCATGAGATCCCTGCTTGCTCCAGGACCCACTGCTTGTGGGGGTCCACCTGAAAGAGCCCTGAAGTCAGTCTCAGCACCATGCCACCACAGCAGTGGGCTGTCCCCAGTCTCACTGCAAGTGAGCATCTCTCAGGTTTTGTTTACCCTCCCCAGGTGTCCTCTCTGCTGGAGTGTTCTTTTCTGGCTGGGCACTGGGTTGATGCCCAGCAGGTGTCTGGCAGAGCCATGTGTACACAGCTAATGGGAAAGGAGCTGGTGTGAGCCCACCCCATGAGGTGCCGAGCCCTGCCCTGCGTGCAGGTTGGGGCTGTGTGTGATCATGCACCTCTCCTCCTCCCCCAGACATACGTGCAGTTCTGGCCCACCCAGGACAAAGATGACTATGGCCGTTTCCACGTCGAGCTGATCTCAGAGGAGCCTGGAGCTGGCTTCATAACCTGGTCACTTGTCCTTACCAACAGGCAGCAGGTGAGCCCTTTGCTCAGGGAGAGCAACCTCCTTTGAGAACAACCTTTGCAAGAGCTGGGAGGACCAGCCACCAACAGGATTTAATTTGCGATCAAAGTCACAACTAGAGATGGCAGAGGGATCTGGTGGGGTCCTGGAAGGGCACTGGCCACAGCAGGATCTTCTGCCTTGGGAGAGAGGTTGATCCCAAGAAGGTGAGGCTGCCAGCAGAGGTACAAGTCAGAGGTATCTTTATGTGCCCTTCCAGCTGGAGCACGCCAGCTGTGGATGGAGTTTTGGTGGCTCATGGAAGGCGACAGCTATTGCTGGGCACGGGACTAGTGTCAGTCTGAGCTGCACCTGATGCTCAGCTCCTCTCTTGTTCCCTGTCCATCTGCTGGTCTCAGAGCACTCAGCGGAAAAGGACAAAGTCTGGGGCTGGGCTGTCCCATTGTGGAGCTGCTCCCTTGAGCCAGTGTGCATGGCTGAGCCAGGACTGGCATGCATTGTCCCTCCTCTCTCCTCCATGAAGACAAGAGGTCTCTTCTCTGCCCAGCCCACTGTCTTTCTTCTCTACTAGCCCAAGAAATCTGCAGTGGAAATCCAGTTACATCAACTGATGGACTGGCCCATGCAGCAGCATCTTCCCCCACACCCTGACACCATCATCAGCTTACTGGGGAAAGTGGAGACACATCATCGGCAGAGCCAAGACGGACATATCCTTGTCACTTGCTGGTGAGTGATATCTGCTGGAGGAGCAGCCATGGCACAGAACTGGACACAGCTCATGCTGTGTCAGTGAACTTGGTCACAGCTCCATCTCGGGTGGATGTAAGGATGTGAATTCATCTATATTCAAGGAGAAAGGCTACCCTGTGGAGACTGACTGAGTGCAGGATCTATGGGCAAGGTCATCCTGAGAGTGTGGGTGTCTAGAGGGACACCTCTGAGGCTCAGCCCTGCCACCTGATCCCAGGGCAAGTGACCTTCCCCTTGCCCTTCTCCACAGGGATGGAGCCAGCCGGAGTGGGCTCTTCTGTGCTGCTAGTTTCCTGTGTGAGCAGATCCAAAGTGAGGGCATGGTGGATGTATCCCAGGCTGTGAGGATGCTGAAGAGGCGTCGGAGACAGTTCATTAAAGATGTGGTAGGTGCTGACTTCCAATCCAGCTGGGATGGCAACACCAAAACAAGAGCCATATGCTGGATTGTCCCAGTAGCTACCCTAGCTCCTCTGTGCTCAGATCATCCTGGGGCCAGCAGGGCACCTGAGATCTTTGAAAACCCCGTTTTCTGTGGCTGGGACATACCCACCCACTCAGGGGCAGGTTCTGCAGAACTGAACGGGCACCAAAACATCCTGCATGATGAGTGGCCCCTTTCTGGTCCACCTGGCTGCTCAACACTTTGTGCTGTGGAGGCTGGCTCTCCTCCCAAAACCAGCTGGCTCCAGTGCTGGGATAATCCAGTCCTCCAGCTCCTGGAGCACATGCCTGTGATTTCTCAGCAGGGGAAGGCTGACTAACTGTGAGGAGGGAAGTGGACTGTAGCTGTGTCTGGCATGCTCAGGAAGCTGTTGGAAACCACTGCTGACATTCCACTGCAGGTGTTGGTCTACTAGAGTCTCATCTGCATCCTTCTTTCCACAGGAACAGTACAGGCTCTGCTATGAACTAGCCCTCAGTTACTTGAATTCATTTGAAACCTATGGGAATTTCAAGTAGGGGCACAACCACAGCCCATCTCTGGACAGGATTCTGACTCCCTTGACGGCTCTTCATCAGTAACAGTGGAAGCATGATGAAACAAAAGGGATGTGCATGGCCCCAAGATGCTTTCCCCTGAAAAATCACCCCAAATGTCCTCTGTGGCTGGAGAGCATAGGCTGGACTGTCTCCAAATTGTGGCCAGGCTTTGAAATGGGAGCCTGACCCTTTGCCCAGCATTTGTGCAGGAACTTATCTGTAGTCACAGCCTGAGTATGCAGACCAGAGCAGAGGCACCAGGTCCTCAACTATCCTTCCTGGCCAAGGATAAAGAGAACATCCGGGTTCCCTTGTCCCTTCAGGTAGCCCCAGGGAAAATGGGTGGTAGGAGCAACACCCACACTGTGTTTGTTTAGGGAAGTATCAAACTGCTGTGAGATTCATGGTGCTCAGGAGCACAGGATATCCATCCTACTTTGGGAGAAGCATGAAGTCCAAGGCCAACAAGAGCCAAGTGTGGAACAGCCCACAGTCCTGCAGGGCTAAACTGGTCCTTCCAACCCCACACAATCTCTTTCTGGGGTTCCATTTCCCTGGTGCTGCTCCAAGTGCCACTGCTCTACCAGCTCCAGAGAGGTTCTCTCATCAGCCTGTCTGGCTCCACCATGGCAATCCCAGGTTGTAGTGGCTCAGCTTGAATATCCTGCATGTGGTTCAAGCAGCACCACAAAGGCAGGAGACCTCAGAAAGAGGAGTGACCCCATGGCTGTCTGTCCTGTGTCTTACCAATAAAGGCCATGGTGCTGGTGACCTCTGATCTTCACTTTTTTTCCAGGTTTGGCCTGTTACAGGGGCCACAAAGGAGCTGAAAACACAGAGATCCCTCAGCTCTGGCCAGAGAACACACTTTTAGCTAAAATGTGTGTTGAGGGACATCACCCTTGATGAATTCCCATCACACATCTGCACCAAAATCACGTGACAGCTGCCCAGCACAGCCCAGGAGGTCAGAAAAGCTCTCAGACACCACCAGGGTAATATGGGATCATAGCAGCCCTGCTTGTGGTTCTCCTCAACAAGACACAATCAGCTCCCTGCAAGGGAACGCGACCCCACAGGGACAATGATGGGACCAAACAGGAGCTGAGTGGGACAGGCAGCCCCTCCAAACCATAAACCTTTATTTGTTGTCCAGACAGAACAGTCAGAGTTATAAAGCAGTCCAGCCAGGCCAAGCAAAGCCCTGGGTTTGCCTGAATATCAGCAAAGAGAGGGCAGAAGGGCTGGGAACCCAGAGCACAGCAGCAGAATGCCATCAACCTGAGCCTGGGAGTGTAAGTCTGGGATTGGGAAATCTGACATATAAATCCTGCTTCCAGGACAGCAAAAATGAAAGCAAAGCCTGGAAAAAGGAACTACAGAAAGGCAAATTCAAAGACCTTACAAAAGCAGTAAGCAAAAGCTGGGAGGTGAAGGGGCTGAGGAGTGCAAAAGCTCACAACCCTCCTTGGTCTCCTGTTTTCCTCTTGCCCTGCTGAATCGTATGAATTGCATGGGACCCCCATGCTGGTCACAGTCACAGGACAGTCAGGGGACATGGCAGCCATCAGCACTGAGCTAGGGTCATCTTTCCCATTTTCTCTACTGCCTCATTGCTCTGAATGTCTCCACGGTCCTGGCTGGGGCTGAAGTGACCGATCTCCAGCCCAGCCACATTCACCTATGGAGAAAAACGGCAGCCAGTGTCAGAGACAGGCTGGAGCACAGGGCCTGCCACAGCCCAACCCTTTCATCCCAGCTGTGTGCAACCACAGGGCCCCAGAGGTGCCTGTAAGTGCCAAGGGGTGAGCAGCAGCCCCTCAGCCTGACCGTTCTGAGACCCCTCCCTGCAGATCTATCCCCTGGGAGGGATGGTACAGACATGGGTCTCTCAAAGGGCTGAGCCATGAGCCACCCTTTGGGATGCCCATCCTTGCTCACCGCTGCCCCTGCTCTAGGCTGGGAGCACTGCCTGGAGCCACACTCTGCTGCCACGTGGGGCTCAGTGGGCAAAGCCTTCCTGACCATCCCCAGCTAAGGCAAATGGGGAGGTGTGTCAGTGCAGTGTAGGTGCTGCTGCTTTTCCTGATTCTCAGAATCTCCTGGGAGATTGCTGCTCTCATCCCAGCTGTTCCACAGCCCTGTAGTCACCTCTGTAATGGTTGTTTGTGGAATTGCATTTTCCTACCTTTTCAATTATCCTCCTTAGTTTTGTTGGGCAAATGCTTCCTTTTCCTGGAAAGGCAAAGGGGGAGTCCTCGGTAAGAAACTGGCAATGTGTATGTCCCTGCAGAACCTCTCCCCTTTCTACTCACCTGGAGAGCACAAGCCACAGGATGACTGCAGCCACAATGAGGACTGCCAACAGCACCAGTCCAGTCACAATCCCATGCCACTGGCCCGCAGCCTCCCCTGAAACTACCACAGAACCAGGGGTGGGTGCCACAGCCTGGCCTCCTGCTGGCAATGCCCACATGGACGGCAAAGGTTATGTGCAAGTGTGTAGGTCTGTGTCCTGGCGTAGGTTTCTTCTGGGAGGGAGGACCACCCCATGTGTGGGAAACAAAAGATCCTTTCGTTCCAGATGAGACGCGAAAGACCAAACCCCGGGAAAGCTCATTTCCAGGGAAGCTGCCAGGATGGCAAAAGGGAATATGCAGGAGACAGGCTTGGGCACCAGGAGCAAGGAGATACTTACCAAGGGAGAAGCTGTAGCAGACACAGATGAGCTTCTCAGCCTGTTGGAGGAGACAGGAGGGAGAGCTCAGCCCACTCCTGCAGCACTGCCCTACCTGGCAGCAAAGGTCCACACCCAGGGGTCACCGAGTGACCAGGCTGTGGCCGAGGACCCCAAGGTCACCATCCTGCCAAGGCACGGGAGAGGAGTCTTCCCTCACAGCCAGCGCAGAGCCACCGAGGGCCCCAGCATTCCCAGAGAACAGGAGCCCTCGATGGGTACCTGCGGCGAGGAGCGGACGAGGAGAGCCGTGTAGTCCCAGCCCGGCTGGAGGGCAGCGTTGTGGTAGCCCTGGCCGCGGCTCCCGTCGCCCAGCACGAAGTCCGTGGGGGCGGTGAGGTTGAGAAGAGCGGCCAGGTAGATGCTGGCA
>VZRN01004247.1:0-232767 GCA_013397935.1 Dasyornis broadbenti
TCTGGAAAGGTGGCGTGCTGGATTGGTTAGGTTTATATGATACTGTGCCTCAGGGATTCTTGGTTGGCCTTGATAATTGAGCAAGTAAAATCTGTTGTCTTGGACAAGATGTTACTCTGACTTTGCATATCGAAGTCCATGTTGTTGGCATTCTGGCAGTGATGCACTTTTTGGCTGCCTTTTTGCTGGCTGGGTGCCATTTACCTCCTAGCTGGCTGGTAGGCCACGTGTAGGTTTGTCTGGTAGTCTTTTGTTCAGTGGTGAAGAACAAAAGAAATAATTCAAGTGCGACTCTGGTTGAACTAGTTTTGTCTTTGGGTGATTCTGAAGTAGGGGATCTGTAATATGTACAGAAACATAAGAGCGGGATAAAAATGAATAGTTTTGCCATGATGTCCCATCCTATCTCCAGGAAATCCGGTTCTGTTACCAGTTTTCCATATATTCAGGTTCTATGTGAAAAGCACGTGTGGCTGGGTTGCAAGAGCAAGACGACAGGATGTTGTCGAGACCAAAGCCTGGGGAGTCTGAGGCAGACCTGCTGCGCTTTCAAAACCAGTTCCTGGCAGCCAGAGCTTCACCTGCAGTGAAGATTGTGAAGAAAGCAGACAAGAGGAAAGGGAAGGAAGGAAGCACAGATGCTGAGAGACCCCCACTACAGGACAGCAAAGATGTAGTCATGTTGGATGGTAAATTTGTTGGTTTCTTTGAATTACTAAGGTTCTCTGTGCCTTTCAGTGTTCCTCACTGCTTGCCTTTCACCTCCCTCTCAACCCAGTGTTGCTTTTCCGTTGCATTTGTGCCCTTCTTGCAGTGTTATTTGTTCCTTAGCCTTATTGGAATATTGGCTTGTCCAATGTTACTAGCATCCAGTAGAACCACCTTTGTTGCCTTAGTCCACATTTATTACCTGTCTATGGTACCTTCCCAGCAAGAGGTGTTTTCTGTAATTTATACTGTTTGGACGCTCACTGCTTATTTTGCCATCTATCCAGACCCTGTTCTGAGTGTCTTTGAGATTTACCTCTCCTAGCAGCTCTGTTTTTCTAGGTCTGACTTTCTTTTGTTTTCTCCATCAATAGTAGCTGTAACACTTTTGTCATGTGCTTGATAATCTCGGAAGTTGAAGATACTTTTTAAAAGCAACAATATAAATCTTGCAGTACTTAGTTCTAGGCAGAGGAAATATGAGCTGTTTATAGCAGGTGGAAAGAAGGCTTTGACTTGTTCATGATCATACAAATCCCTCACTTTTAACAGCTGGCAGTGGAAATATGCTTTTTTATGCCTCAACACAACTTGGAAGGATAATATTTATTTCAGTACAACCTTGCTTCTTCCCTTAATACTTGCAGTCAGACCTCAGTACCCTTTCCTGCTTATGGAGCTCTTTGGAAAGACCTTGTGCCAACACATAAATAATAAAATCATAAAGCATGTTTCTCTCCACTACACACTGCAAGTTAGGGACAGGGGACTCTTAATTGTCTTATTGCTTCCTCGTCTTTATTTCTCATCAGAGGACTAAAAGGTGCTCTCAGGAAGCCTTGGTCTAGTACCTATTGCACAGTGGTTATATGTCAGTAACTTGACTGCTTTTTTCTTTATTTCTTACTGTTTCCCCTCCTCAGGTTTTCCTGATACTCTCCCAGCTCTAACTCCAGCTCCTCCAAAAAAGTCCAAGATCAAAGATGCTAATGTCCACTTTGAGGATGAAGATCCACAGGAAAGATTGGAGAGTCATGATCGACACATTACAGCAGTCTTGAGCAAAATTATTGTATGTCTGTTTTTGTGTGATGATCTGGTGATTTTTTGAATGCTGTGAACTAAGCAGGGATTAAAGGTTCTGTTGCTGCTTTTATTTCTACAGTGTAGTGAAGCAGCACTGTGGATCAGTGTCCTGGAGCACCTTGAAAGAAAAAAAGCTCTTTGGGTGTATTTTTGCTGTCAGTTAAATATAGATTCAGGTCTCCTCTCCACCCCTAACTGCCTACAGGTCACACTGCTTGCATGCAGGCATGTGCTGTAGTGTGGATTTGGGTGAGTTTCTGGACTCTGAGGGGGATACTTTCGTTGCTTTGCACTGGCCTAGGTTTTCCTTTATCTGATTCTTTGAGTGATATGTGGAGTTGGCAGCCTAGTCTTTTGGAAAATAGTCTCACTTTGTCTCTAAATAAGCACAAGGTATGCTGAGCCTGATGATGATGTGAGCTGCAGAGCTGAGAGATTTTGAGTCTGCTCTCAGCTAAATTATACAAACATGACTGGCTGTTGCAATGGTTTTACAGGGTTTGAATTTTTTTCTTCAGGAACGAGACACAAGTGCAGTAACAGTGACTATGCCAGTGCCCACAGGAGACCCATTTCCAAGGACATTTCACCGCTCTGAGATAAAAAGTGAGGTAAGATTAGGAGCAGATGTTTTATGTTACCTTTATTAACAATTAAACTTTCTCCTAGTAAAGCCTAGTGCTTAGTGGGGCTTGGTAGGGCTCAAAATAACTGACTTGGTATGCTGGAGATTATGAACTAGCTCAGTATATCTCTGACATTGCCACCTGGGTGTAGGAGCAAGTTCTTATACCAAGCTGCCATCAAGTGAGTATTCCATACCCTGTAGTTAAATAACATTGGAATCCTCTTGGGTTTAGCCTCCTTCAGCTAACTTCAGTAACGTGGATTAAATCTTCAGTGCTGTAATAGAATTGGTCCTGTTCTGCTTGTTTTTCTCTGAGGAGCAATCTCTGTTAATTTGTCCACAAGGTTCTTACTGGAGTTGCACCTGATTTCTCCTGGCATGACATTTGAATACGGTTGCTTAGATTATCTTTAGCAGCTTTTTTGATTTTGACATAATTTTTTTCTGAGGCTGTAAAACTGGAAGCCATGGTTGCTATCAGTCGTTGCTGTAGTAGCAAGGACTGCTAGCTGAGTGGGAGTCAGATGCTGGGCATTGATACATGATTGACAGCTGTGGTTGCTTTGAGGAGGTAGCTTATTTTGAAGGACAGCTTTTTTGAAAGGCAAGAGTAATACTTTTTAAACTACCAGTTTTGTTTATCTGTTGCAGAAGTGCACAAAGCTGCTACCAAATGTTCAGACTGCCTTTTAAGTTTCTTCTCTGAACTGGGGACATGCAAGAGATTTTTTGCGTAGTCTGCTTTGGATTTCCCGTGCATCCTGTGCAAGGCTGCTCAGAGCCATGCCCTTCCATCACCTAGGCAAGCAACACAGTAATTTAGCCAGGATTATTTCAGCACCACTTGCCCACTTCTTACTGTGTAAATCTCTTCACCCTGCTGCTCTCTAATCACTTTATAAGAAGCCTGTTTCAAGCATGTGGTGAGCACAGTGAAGTACAACCCCATTTATACTCAGAAATCCAAGGCATTCAGCTATGCAGAGCTTCCAAACAGCATGAAAGCTGGATCTCTTGTGATTGGTGACATTTTAGATGTATTTGCCTTGTTTGAATTCACTTATAATTAATCATCTTCCTTCACGAGGTGCCAAAAACATTGATGTTTTTGTCTCTCTGTTGTAGCAGTAAACTATGTTAAAAAACACTCATGCACAGAAAAGGGCAGGTGACTGCCAGCAGCCTCCCTGTATCATGTCCCAAAGTCTGATCTGAGGGTGTCTTTAGGATCAGATCTATACATTTGTTAGTGGCAGGTGTGCAGGGGGACTCTGGAGAGGAAAGTGGACACATGGCTTCTCTGTTTGCAGGTGCAGCTGGGATCTGGAAGAAAAAGCATCTTTGCACAGAAGATGGCAGCAAAAAGGACTGCTGAAAAGGCAGCGACGGCTCCCTCTGCTGCCGAGTGCGTGCGAGTAAGATCAGCTGCTCCAGATGCTGTGGATCCTGAGGGATCCGCAGGAGAGGCACCTCTCCCTAGCATCAGGGGTGGTAAGTGGAGAAGATTCTGCTTATCCAGCTGGCTGTATTTGCATAGCCTTAGTAACCAATAACATCAGCGCGCCATATTTTTAAGTTAGGGTAGCACTGTTGTCCTCAGTTTAGGAATCTGAAGGTCATTTGGAATGTCTGTGTTGTGGCAATGATTTTAAATGGTCTGACATGCAAACTAAAAATTCTAGAGAGAAAATTCTAAGATGCATTCTAAAAATTGTGTTAGCTTTCTCACTGATTTCCTTTTGGCTTCACACAGGACTAAATAGATTTATTTTTCAAGGTTCTTGTCCTCCTTTTCCTTTCTGTTTGTTATATGTACAGTTTTTTTTGTTTCATCATTGATTTCCACGATTTTAGGAAGAGGGTGGTTCTAGTGTTGAAAGCATTTGAGACCACTGTGATGTGGGTTCTCACTCCTACTTAAATGCTTGAAAGCTCAATTTTCCATCACCAGATCTGCTGCCATGCAACTGTGGCTTTGCTCCATAAGGAATGCTGTAAGGCAGTGCTGATGAGTCAGTGCCACCTCCAGCAGTTACTTGTCTGACAGCAACGTGACAAGGAAAGATGAAGCCAATTCAGCTGTTACCAGCATCTCCAGGCTTTTTCAAAAAATTTGTGTTGTCTTGGGCAGTCCAGTTTGCTCAGGGCCACCAAGTGGATGGGTTTTACCCTGATATCCTCTTTCTCACATTGAAAGAGAGGCCAGTTGTCATTTGAAGATTATCACTGTTTGGCTAAAGTTTGTGTCAGCCCTGCCTTCTGTCAGAGAATTGGTAAGAGAACCGCCAGGTGTGCTGTGCTGTGTGTGCACAAATCCACCATCCAGGTCACCATACTGTGCTTTCCATATGTCCTGTTACAAGTGGACATGTGTAATTCTGTCTGAGAAATCTCAAAAGGAAATAGAGCAGCCTTATAGCTGTGATCCTCTTGAATGTGAATGCTTCTGAAATGTAGTAGCACAACAGAGAGATTACAAAATGGCTTGGCCTATTCAGCCAGGCTGTTGTGGCAGGATCACTAGAAACAAGAGAGGAGGGGGATTAATTTCTTGTAACAACATGTTTGCCCCTGGTAACCCTTAGTTTAGTTGCTGGTGGTGGGAAGCTTACTGAAGCTTTTTCAAGGTCGCTCTGTCTTCTCATCTCTTTCCACTCAATATGCTGAACAACTACTGTGGAAATGACACCAAATCTTTGTGATGTTGTGATGACTGTCATTGTAGGTGTTTGACTAGGATTTACTAGCTTTTAGGGCTGGCTGGTTTACGGGCATAGGGATGTTCCAAGTCAATATATGGAGCATATGAATAAAACATAAGGAGTAAAGCCACAAAGTCAGGTCCTTGTACAGTGGGTCACAGGAGAGCTGAAGGGTCTCACACTGACCAAAGGAGCATGTTACCTGGTACTATTGTTAAATGAAATGAACATTTAAAATGGATTTAGATCAGATGATAAAGGGGACTTAATTTTGTTCAGAGTAGGAAAAATGCCCCTTAGTGTAACTTCTAATATGTTTAACCCTTGAAGGTGAGTACAGGCCATTGTTAGAAGCAAACATGCCTGTGTTGAGAATTGGTCCTGTATCACTCTGGAAGCTGATTTACTTAATAATTTTAATTTTGTCTTACTCAGCAGATATTATTTACTAGGCAATGGTTCATTTGACATACAAATGTGGGTTCAGGCATTCCTGGGCAGAGAAAGAATCTGGTATTCACTAGCTTGGAAGAATGCTCTGACGCATCAGTTGTGAATTATGCTCCAGTTTACCTTTTTTTGCTGTTGCTTTCCATTAAAGAAACATAATTCCTTTCCCCTGCCATCACTCCTCAGGCTCCCAAAGAAACAAGCTGGAAATGATGTCATCATGTTTGTTGTGACATGGGATGAAAGTGCAAATGTTTTAATTTTGTTTGAAGCTAAACTAAACTTCTTTACTCCTGTTCTAACTTTACTACCGAGGTGAAAAAAAATAAGAGGAGAAAGTATGCAAGCCTTTTAATGACAGATTGAGATTTAATCATGATGCTGTAGACACAGATCACTAACTGCTTTCTCTGCTGCTTCTTATAGATAAAGATGGTGACTTTTTGACCTCTCAGCGTCCTTGTCTCATAACGGGAGAGGGCCTTGGAAGCCAAAAGAGTGAGCAGGAGGCTCAAGCTATTCACAAAGAGAACTTGGAGAAGCTGCAGTCCATGTCTGAGGAGGAGATCCTGCAGGAGCAGGCGAGGCTTCTGGCTCAGCTGGGTATGTGCTTCCCTGGGTCAGTTCTAGAGATGAGGCAATTTATTGAATGTGTAGATGTCCTGAAGTCTTAGCAAATTCACGGCTCAGTGATGGGAGCTTGGAATTCCTGCTTGTTCCATATGTGGATAATCTTGCTTCCATGTCATGTCAGTAGTTTATGAGTAAGAACTAAGTATGAAAAAATTGAAGAGTGTTTATTTCTTAGTGAGGGTTGGTTTGGCTTAGGTCTTTCTCATTGACCCCCTGCTGTGGGTTTAGATGATCCGTGCATTTTATTGCTTTGCACTCTGAATACATGATTGCACATATATGTTTAAGGTCCTAAAATATAATTCTCTGAAGCTGATTAGAAGGCAGTGTCATAGCAATACTGAGGTAAGAGAAAGCCCTTGATCTTCCTTTCCAAAATACCTAAAACTCGGGCCAGAACTGTCAGTACCTGGATAGGGAGAACATATGGGCATGTGGGAGATTTCAAATCAAACCTGTACTTGATAGAACAGAAAAACTTACAACTAGCTTTGATTTTTTGAAAAAGTGTTTTAATTACCAGGCTGTTGGGTGCAGGCATTCTGGCAGAGGTCTGGTCTCTGGTTTGGAGCCTTGTCCACAGTGGTGCCCTGGGAATGCCTGTCACTGGCAGCTGATGACAAAGTAGAGGAGACCGCTGAGTGTGGTATGTTTAATAAGACTGTGTGATCTGGGGTACTGCAGCACTTGTTGGCATTGGTTTGATGAATTTATATGCTCAGGAAGAGCAGATGTACAGATGTAGGTGGCAGACAAGGATTTTTTAAAATCTCATGATTTCAGGTCCTCTAGCATCAAATTTAGGTGTGAGCTGCATTTTAGATGCAGAAGTCCCTTCTGGGTTCAGCTTAAAGATCATATTAATGAACTTGACTTGATTGCAAGCAGCATGGATATAACTGGAAAAGTGGCAAAGGAACTACGCAAAATAATTGCAGACAGATTGTTTAGGTACATCCTTCATTCAGAGACTTGAGTGTTTTATTTGGCTTCACTGCTTATAACAATGGCATGTGTATGAAAAATACCCTGTTCACGCACTTTCTTCTTTGACTGATTTGTGATCTTTGCTCCTTGTCCCCACCACTCTGTCCTTTGAGATGTTAGTGGAGTGTACACTTTAGGAGTTTAAAAAGGATGGAATGTCTTTTAAGTATTTTTGAAAAATATTTTCTTAAGCAATGTATTTTTATATGCTTTATAGGTTATAACTGTAGATATTTTAGTCTTTTGAGGCCTTAAGGAAATTGGGAGTAATTTTGGAATTCCCAAAATACATATAGATAGAGAATTATGCATGATAAAGCAACTCCTAAACTAAATTGCTGACTTACAGATGAATTTAGGAACTGGACAGGCACAGGCCTGTGAATTAGGAGACTTTTTCTCTATATTCAGGAGTGTGAATGGTTTGCAGGTGTTAAATGCTGTCCAGACCCTGAATTACCTCCTTAGTTATGAAGGAGATGATACTCCATGGTGTGAAGTATGAGAATGGGTACACAGTTCTGTGCTTGATAGTGTCTTATTGTTGGTACTGTTCTGGTTTTGTTCATGGAGACTATGGACAGAAGTAGGCTTGGTTTCTGACATACTGTGCACAGATTGACATGATCAGTGACTTTTTTGTCATTGTGTGAAATGACAAAATAATAAATACAGTCTTTCCTTTCTGTGTACAGTGAAGTGTGAGCAAGTGAGATGTCTGCTTGCATTCAGAAAAATTATGAATACTTTATTGAAACTGGGCTGAATGCCTGTCCTTCACCAAGGAAGGTTTAAACTGCATCATTGAGGAGAACGTGCAGCAATCATAAGTGTGGGATAGATTTCAGAGTAATTTTTGAGATGACTTATCTCAGGTACAGAGCATTTCTCAGCTGCTTGTCCTTTGTCCTCCAAAGAATAAATAACCACTGTAGGTGTTATGTTCTTCTACTTTGTATATCTCTGACACTGCTTACTGGAGTATTTCTGTACCTTGTTGAGGCACAGTGTACAATCACTTAATGTTGACCTCTGGCATAAGCATGCCACCACCATCTTCTAGATGAAGAGTATTCAGAGACAGTGCACTCCATCTGAAATGAGGTAGGATATCTGTAGCAGATCTGAAAATAAAATTATCTTAGAGCTTTATGAATATAATATATCCTTCAAAACACATCTACCTCCCAAATATTTCTCTTCAAAACATGAAGAGAATGGCTATGTCTGTGTTCTGGGTGTTGTCAGAACATAATTGGAATGGGGAGTCAGTTCGGAACAAAAGTCTCCTTGTAACATAATATCTGAACTATGACTTGTAGTTCTCATGCAATTCAGTAAAGACCAGGTAATTCTTTTTGTGGTGTCTGTCCTGTGTACTCTCCTAGTGTTCAGATTGATGCCACTAAATGGTCCACAGGCAGGATAGGCAAACTGTCAGGCCTCAGTCACTCGTGTAAATCACAGACCAGAATTCTCTCCACAATTAATAGTCTTGGTTGGGATGTACCATTTGAGTGGCAGTGAGGGAAAAGGAAGCAATTATCTTTATTTGTAAGCTGGGAAAATAGAATTTTTGTGGTTGCTTTACCCCGAAAGACTTTTGTTGGGTCTTTCTCTGGTGTCTCTTCACCAATCAGTTGCACACAGTTAATGTGCCTAGGAGGTCATAAAGCAGTGAAGTGCCTCAGTTTGAAGAGAAGTGACAGTTGGTACAGAGGAAGAGGACATGTGGAAAAGACTGAAACATAAATAGCAGGAACTATAGGCATATGAAGTATTTTGAGACTTTCTGTCACGTCTCTGTCTGTCTCTTTGTCAATACTTGCAGATCCAAGTTTAGTTGCTTTCTTGAAATCACAACGTGGTAACAATGAAGGCCAGAAAAAGGAATTAAAAATGGAACAGAACAGACCGGAGGAGTTTGTGCAATCTCTCCCTGTGGCTCAGCATGGTGTAAGATCATCTCTTTCCATGCAAGAGTCAGCTCTGGAAGAATCTGTAAGGAAGGAAGAAAATATCAAGGTAGAAATCACGGGTAAGAAACAAAGTGCGTATTGTTAATTTTCTGAACAGAAATGTAAGATGTGTATGGTGTTTACATCAATCCAGATTGGATTGTTGTGGTACTTTATAGTGATCCAAATCTGAATTTTACCATTATATTTAAAAATACATATATATTGGGTTCAAGAAAGAACATCTCTAGATGGGCTCCACAGATTAGAAAGGTGATACACCATGCAATGGAAGTGAGCTGTTCATCGGGAGGTCTTGCATTGGTTTTGAAATTTGTCCTGAGGCCTTCAAAGGGAAAATGTGTGTTAAACTAGGCATCGTTGCTCTTCTGTTCAGTTATGTGAACAAGGAAACAAAAGAGTGTATGATTGAGATTTTGGTGGTGCTGGAATAATTTCTTCTGACTGGTACTGATTTGAGACAAGAGGGTTCTGGGTAGGTAAGGGTTAATGATTTGTTCACAGGATAGCACAGAGATGACAATCAGTCTCACTTCAGGGAGTCTGAATATAGAGCATGTATGTCTTAGCATGACACTGCTCCTGATGGCCCCAGCCTGTGTTTTGTATCTCAGAAGGCACACAGTGATTTTCACAGGATGGAGTTATTTTCTTTGTGCTTTAGTTGGAGGGGGAAGTATTAAGGTGTAGAATGTTCTGCTTTTTGTGGAGTGCTACAGAGCTGTGGCCTCTTACTACAGAACTCTTTAATGCTTAGTATATGCCTGTATGAGGAGAAAACTGCTTTATCTCCAGCAGCTGGAACAACCCCTACATTCTCATGGAAGAGAAAGGAAGAGTTTTCCCTTTAGGCTTCTGCTCTTATTGTTGCTTTCCTCACTGCATTTTTTCTTTAGCAGTTTCTTTTTCTATGTTGTGACTTTTAGGCTCCCATTGGCATTTTCCCTACACTTTTGTTTGCAACATACTTGTCCCCCAATTTCAAGTTGATTTTTGGCTGTCTCCATCTCCTGATGCCCTCTTCTAATGCGTCCTTTGTGTTCCAGTGTAACCCACAGACAGATTAAAGAAGTCTCTGAATTACCTCAACATTTCAGCTTGATTTTTGCAAGATAGCAAGCATTTATCATTTTCTTGATGAGAGGGATGAGTCTGTCAGTGTATATGTGTATGTGTACGTGTGCAGGAGAAGTAAAGTTCAGCCTCTTTTTGAGGAAGACACTTTATTGAACAGTCCTTTTGCAGTTTCTCTGCAAGTTTTACTTTTCCACAAATCCCTTCTAATCAAAAGGACTATTTTTAGTTCTTTTTAGTCCCCGAACAACTGAGTGCACAAGTAGCACCAGGTTAAGTGACATCTTTTGCTCTCCTGGGAGCAATAGAAGCGTGTGGTTCAGCCTATAATGGTAATAGTAATGCTCTTGGGAATAGCTCCGTGTTTAGAACATTGTGTGCTGACATCTTTTTCTTCATATAGAAGAGCACAAGAAAAAAGAGTTTTCCTAGGGTATTTGAAAGAGCAAAGAATGGGTGAGCTGAAACACAGTTGAAAAACCAAGGGAAGCCATTCCAGTACCTGAGTTTATGCCTGCAGCCCATCTTGGTCAACAGATGTGAAAACAAGTCTGACAGTAGCACTTATTGTAGGGATTTCAGCATCTGTTTATACTCAGAAGTAAACGCTTCATGAATAGCCCAGCAGAAATGGTCACGCTGAATTTCTAGTGATGATACAATGCAATAAGATTGCTCAAAAGTCAAACCTGCCTCTCTAATGAGATAAAAGGCTACTGTAACTAGAAACAAGATGGTGAAGCCTTTATCCAGCAACTTGTAACCTTATCAAATGGAAAAGTAAATTCTGGCACTGAGAGAAAAGGGGACGCAAAGCAGAAAGTGAAGAGGTTGGGTGGTAGCCTTTAATGTAACCCAAGTCTGAAAAAGTTCAGTGCAAATGTTGCATTCACACTGCCAGCTTGTGCTTCTGTAAAGGGATTTCTCAGTAACAGTCTGCTGATGCCTTAAAATATATATCCATCTTTTCTTGTTGACAGGATCATAGTACTAAGGGCTGGTAGTAACATGCATAATCCTATTCATAGAATGATTAGCTCAATCCTATCAATTGAGTGATTAATAGAGAAAACATTTTGTTAAATTACAAATGTCAATATATTTTGTTTTTCTGCTGATTTTATTTCCTCTCGTGTTGCATCTACCACCCACAAATGTTCCACTTTCATACATTTCAGATGCTTTTTCCTTCTCTTCAATTAAAATGCATGCTGAGCCTTTGGCTGAAATTCTGTGAAACAGCTTTCTGGCTGAGCAGGATAACTCTGTGCTTGGTTCCTTGCCTGATTCAATACCGCATTGATCATAAGGGTGAAGCTTCATCCTGGAGAGGATGAGTGCCCTTCTTGAAAGTTTATCTGCTAATTGGAGGAAAGTAAAAGGTTAGGTTTCAGGACAGTTATCAGCAGGAAAAGATCTGATGAAAGAAGAGCATCTCAGTGGGACTTGTTCCTTGCAAGAGAAGTCCAGAGTACAAGGATTAATAGCTGCAATGCAGATGAGTTCTGGGCTGCTCCAGCAGGAGTGATGCTAATGCTTTTCACACCCTTAGACTGCCTGTTACGGTCCCTACGTGTGCTTTCTTTTGAGATAGCAAAGACTTCTTAGCTCATCTCTTCTCATTCTAGTTTGGGGGTAGTATCCTAGTAGCAAAGTGTGACCTTTCCTGGTTATATCTCTCTGGTCTCTTCACTTGTGAGATTCTTCCACATGCTTATCTGTCTCTTTCCTAGGGCAACCGTTGTGATGTCAGGCACAAATGTCTTGTTTCTCAAATTCTTGTCATGAAAGCTCTTTATAAAGTTAAATTAGTAATTTCTTTAGTACTTGCACCTTTAGAATCCTTGTTCAACTGTCCAGTTTACCTACTGAGCTGTCTCTGGAAACCTGTGCAAATTTCCAGCTCTTTTGATCTTTTCTTCCCAAGCTGATCTCCTCAAGCCTTTAGGGAGGGATACTGAAGAGCAGTATCTCAAATGCAACCAAAGCACAAATACTGTGCTGCCTTCAGTGTATCTAGGCTGAAATCATACTGGCTTCTGGTAATTTACTTGGACTCTCTACGTTAATACTTTTCAATCATTTCATTTCCCCCTAACACTCTCTTCCTTGGATGATATTAGTTTGCTTTCTCAAAAGTAGGGCTGATATTATTTTTTCTGCACTGCTTCTGATAATTGTGCCTTACTTGTGTCCTGACTTCTGTTCAACTTCTCCTAAATTAGCCTTGTCTGTGAATTTCATTACAGTGCTGTTTACTTCCTCTTTTTGCTCTCATGAAAGATGAAAATAGCTTTAAACCTTTGAAGTTTATGCATCAGACGACAGCCAGTTTGAAAATTGTTTTCTTTTTATTTTACATAATCTTAGATTTAATGTGGTCTTTAAGCCAAGTAGTTTGGCAAAGAAGGAATAGTATTTTGTTCGTCTCTGCCTTGGAAGGTAAGACTGACATTTCCTTCTCCCCACACAAAGATGATGATCTGCCTGTGAAGCCCAGGAAGGAGTGGATTCACATGGACAGTGTAGAGTTTGAGAAGCTGGAATGGATGAAAGATTTGCCCTCACCTCGGCAGAAGAAAACCAAAAAGGTTTGAAAGCAGAAACTGATACTTTGCATATTTGTGTCTGGATCATGCTTTTCAGCAGTAACAGTTTTGAAGGCTTCAAAAGCAAGTCCTCTGGCTACTTAGTCTGTAGGATTTCATCAGGTTGAAAGATTCCCCATTTTCTTTCACAGGATGGGATGATACATAACCAGTCTGTAGCACTTGAGAGCTAGGAAGTGAGAGTCTAGCCATTGTAATCTGGGATGAAACAGGTGTAAAATTGAGAAAAAAGGAAAGATAGGAGTACTTTTTTTTTTTAAAGAATTTGAGGCCTGAAGAGTTTTTGAACTGTCATCTTCCAGCAGGTGATGTAAAAAGGGTTATTTTAAGAGATGAATGGAGTAGACAGCAATAGAAATAATAGTTTTCTCCCTCTACCCTTTTGCTGTAGGGAATGCAAGCTCGATTCAGTTTAAAAGGAGAATTGATTCCTGCAGATGCTGATTTGCCAACACACCTAGGCTTGCACCACCATGGAGAAGAGGCAGAGGTAGGTGGGTGAAATATAGTAGAAAAGGGACACACGTTTTTGTTTTTTGTGTTTGATTTGGTAGATTCCTTTTGTGTCAAGATTTTTAGTGACAAAAAATCCCTGAGGAAAGTGTGGTAATTTTTCTTTAGAAACAAACTCCTGAAGCCAAGTTGTGTCTACATGTATTAACTGCATTACTTCCAGAAACCTGTTAATGCTTTTTCTCTTTGATGCTGTTAAGGTTCTGTGGTGTTGGAAAAAGGTGCATATACTTCCTTTTCTTAAGAAGTTCAATTTTCTCCTGTGACATCTAAGATTAGAATCTCTTCTGCAATTGCCACAAAGTGGCAAACAACATTGGCTTGCAATTTATCTTCTGTTACGCAGTATGTTACAGTTAATCTTATTTAAGGAGCCTGTTTTTACCTATAGCTGAGAGGTTTTTTTTTGTTGTTTCTTTGTTTTGTTTCCCCCGCCATTTAGAGGGCTGGTTATTCTCTGCAAGAGCTCTTTCATTTGTCTCGCAGCCAAGTTACACAACAGAGGACACTGGCTCTACAGGTCTTAGGTCATATTGTTCAAAGGGTAAGTCACTTTATGGAATTTCTCCCCGTAATTCAAGTTTCTGGTTGATCAGGGCCCAGATTCTCTGGTACCAGTTGTTTGTTTTCTGCTGTTTAATGAAGATGAGCAAAGTCACCAACAGGGCATTCTGTTTCATTGAGGATCCTTACTGTTAGATAAGCTAAATATTGGGGAATAACAAATTGAGATGCAGGTTTGTCTGGATGGTTCTTCCAACAAGTTGTTTCAAGTGCTGTTCAGCAGCAGTGCTGCAATTTCAGTTCTCTTGTAAATTTGGATGCAAGTTGGTTTTATTTTAGTGTTACTTTTGTGGCAAACATATTCTTGGCATTGACCCTTTCACTCCTGTTGTCTGAGCCAGCTTCATGATGTGCATTTTTTGTAGGAAGTGAGAAAAAACCAAGCCTACTCATAGAGCAATATGCCAAGAGCAGAAAGCAAAATGAATACTTCTGTGCACATTTCCACCTAACTTTAGGGGGAAAGTGCTAACCTTCCTCCTAAAGGCACTGGAGTCAGAGAAGAAGCACAGTGGTTTTGAGAAGCGTGACAGGGCAGAGCAGGATGAAGTCAAAAGACGGGTCCAGACTTTAGAAAGAAGGGTTTCTTGCATTAAGGAACTGTAGGTGTGTGCCTCTGTAGAATGAGTGGAGGATAAAATAAATGGAAAAAAAGCTCTGCACAGTTTAGCAGCTTTACAGTAGAAGTGGAAAGAGGCAAAGATGCAGAATGTTGAGATGTGATAGCCCAGAGATGTATCCAGCAGAGATGAGACAGCCTTAACCCTGGCTCTGTCTGGCACACTTTACAGGCCCGGGCTGGAGAGTTTGCTTCTTCACTGAAGGGCAGCGTTCTGCGTCTGCTGCTTGACGCTGGCTTTCTCTTCTTGCTGCGCTTCTCACTGGATGATGCAGTGGATAATGTCATGGCAGCATCTGTTGGTGCTCTCCGGGCTCTGCTGGTGTCACTTGATGATGAGGTAAGACGATCAGTAAGAGCTTGGGTTTGATTTCATGCTGAGCTGTTTACAGGAATCAGAATGAAAAGACATGGTAAGTAGCTTGAACAAAAGTTTACTGGATGTGTTAGCTTAATGGTGAATAGAATGTCATTGCTGTGCTTTGAGACAGATAATGGAATGTTTTATCCTAGTTTGAGAGATTCTGGTATCTTTTTTCCCTCCTGTTAGAATTAGCTCTGGCCTATGGTTAGATTCAGTGCAGGCTGCTGAGTTTCTTCTTCTTTTATTATCTTTGCAATCTAGATCAGGCCACTTCTAATGTATGTGTAGAATTTATTTTTTTTAATATGATCTCTTACGTTGTTTTCTTATTTCAGAAATGTTTTTCTGCTTCTTAACAGATTAAATATTCTCCATGCTATCCCTTATGCCTCATAATAGTGCTGTTTTCTTTTTCTCTCATTGTCCATTTTCTGCTGTTACCGTGTGGTCTTGTAACACTGATACGTACCTAATTTTGCCTTTTCATGTGTTTATT
The DNA here is from genome assembly GCA_013397935.1 of Dasyornis broadbenti. NCBI lineage: Eukaryota > Metazoa > Chordata > Aves > Passeriformes > Dasyornithidae > Dasyornis > Dasyornis broadbenti. The sequence goes on from VZRN01004247.1 coordinate 15,413, forward strand.
TTCTCATTGATACTTTTTCACCTGTTAGAAGGTTGAGACTTCTTTTAGATGTTCAGGGCTGCTCGACAACCTGGAGCAGCAAGGTTAAGATTTACTCTTGGTTGGACAGAAGCAGTCTGTTATAGGCAAAGCATGCTGTGGGCTGTGTTACAAGTTCCTGCCTTGAGAGCTGCTTTTATGGCTGACTGCAAAGGCACTGGTGATAGAGGAAATGGGGTAGAAGCCCCCTGCAACTTCTACCAGGCCTGTAGAGCTATGCCTTGGGAGGCAAGAGAAATGAAGGAACAGATAGCTTTCTCCATATTTTGCTACTTTTCTATCTGTGAGCCTAATGGAGTTCTGCTAGATGAGTCCTGCCCACTCATGGTAGGTAATTAGTACTGTGAATCAGCTTCTTAATGTACTTTTCTTTCTTGTTGTGTTTCTCTGGTTTCTAAGTGTCTGCAGTACTCTGATTTTTCAGATCAAAGCTTATGGTGTGATGTCTTGTGTAAGCAGGGATTGCTGACTGTTGCTGCCAGAAGCAGCACTGTGAATGCTGTGTCAGTATATTTTCTAACTCAAAGAGTCCTTCCTAGAGTCTTGTGTTGCTGAATTTCAAAAGGTCTCTGAGAAAGGCACAGGGTTGGAAGCCTAGCCTTCTGCTCCAGGATTTGTAAGAGAAATATGATTTATCTGCACTATAAACACAGAAAATCAACACACATAAAAATCACGCTGTCTGGAGGTTTTTGTTCCAATGGCTACGGAAGGAAGCAACTTTATTTTTGTTTTCTTTGAAGACCTGCCTACTTTGTCTTATGCTTTTCCCTCTCTTCATGGAAGGAAGACTGTATCCCAAACTCTCTATTCCAGACTCATGGCTTCATCCCCTCAAGTCAGGCCTCTTCTAACCATGCTATTTACTCACTATCTTTAGTTAATATTGCGTTGTTTTTTGTTTTGGTTTTTTTTTTAATATCTGATAGTAGCTTGTGCTTCATTGGTACTTGGCAGTTGAAGTCTACCACTACTTTTCTGGCTAATGTGGTAGTTGTTTCTGATTGTGAATGTAGGAAGTGGAAAATTATAGCAGTTATTAAGCAGTGCAAGCATTTGATTTGGCTGTCTTTCACATTCTAAAACTTTTTGGGGGAAGTACGTCTGTTATAGGAGCAATCCCCTCTCTGAAGGATGGAAACTATTACCCTAGTTGGGCTATTACCCTAGAACTTGAGAGTACCTGACACCGTCATTAGCTGTGAACAAAAAAAGAGGTTTTTATATTTGCTTAAGCTGAGGGATGTTCAAACTAAAGTGAAGCAAACATGAACAAATAAACCAGGCAGTCTTAATTTTTATTTTATCATTACAATTTTTTTGCATGATCTTTCTGTGTTATTTGTGACCTAAGTTCCACACATGTCCAGAAATGGGAATAGAGCCAATAAATACCAAATTTTAGTTCAATGCCTAGAGCCTTGGTGGTTGTTTTATTTATTTATTTACTTATTTATAATCTTAATTTTTTTCCAGTTAAACTAAATTCCTGTTACCTGTATAGTGAATTTAATTCACATCAGAGTCATTCCTTTTCTTTCTTTTCCAAATGTATGTGTATGTGTCAGGCTAAAATAATTTCCCTGAAAAAACATTGAATTCTACTTGTATATGTTTAGAATACCTTTTATTGTGTTCGCATTTTCTTGGGATTATATAGGAATAAATAAAGCATTCCGTAATCAAAAGCATCCCTGAAAGGTTTTTGTCTTTGTCTTTTTGTCTTTCTTTGTGAGAATTTTATTTTATATGCATTAACATTCTTTATAGAAATATCTTGATTGGACTTTCTCATGGTACCAAGGGATGGCCGCATTCCCCTTTGTCCCTAACAATGAGGAGGAAGAAGAGGAGGAGGAGGAAGAGTTAAATGGAACAGAGAAATCTCAGGATAAAAAATTAAAGGATGAAAACAAGCCAGACCCAGATGTGGCCCGATACGATGTTGTAAAGGTAAGCAGAGAGTTAGGCATAGAATCTTTTTAGGAAAATAGGCTCAGCACAGTGCTGTTTGTGCTGTTGAAACATCTAGCCTCCTGTGCATGCTGGACAAGAACATTCTGAACAAGAATTAGAACTCCCCCCTGGCTGTTGGTTGTTTCTGTCATATATTACCAGGAGGATAATTTTATTGGTCTCTAAAAACGTTGAGATTTGATTTGTGTGATTTCAGTATCATTAATATCTCTTAACTTCCTCTAGGGAATTAGATAACAAACGCACTGATAACCTGGTAAGACATGCTGAAAGGCTGCATACAGACATGACTTTCAGGCTTACTTACTTAAGTTAGAAATTGAAAGGTTCCAGCCATTTTTAAAATGTCTGTATGCACTTTTTTGAAGTCAAACAATAATATTACAGCTAGATAGTTCAGAACTACTAGATTTGTACAGTGCTATTATTTTTTTATTTGATATAAGGTGGCTACTTACCATTTCCACAAATGCCATATTTGCGTTTCTCAGATTAAGAGTTTTACAGCATTTGGAAGGAATTCCTCCCACATTTTAAGCCTAATCGCAGAGTTTTGATATGAGATCTAAAAATAGCAAGATTTGTTATCTCAACCTCAGCCTTGGTGGAGCTGATGCACCCCTCTTGCCTGCTGCAGTCATTAAAACTCATGATCACATCACTTAATCCTTGTGCTTGAACTTGCATTCAAATGGCACTTGGTCTAAAAGCATCACCGGGTGAATGAATTACTGTACTTGCGCATTTGATCTTGTTTGGAGGCTTCATGATTTCAGATGTGTTCTGCTAGGTCTGCAGAAACAGAAATACTGTTTAAAAAGGTTAACAAAAGATTTGTAGATAGATAGGAGATCAGTTTGTGATTCTGTAAACAGTTGCATGGTTCAGCTTAATTCAGCTTGTTCTGAGTGGCCTGAACTCAGAAGGTATTTGGGATAAAATTCCTCTCTGTTCCCACTGCTGTGCAGTTCCATTTCACACGTGCTGTTGCAACTCAATTATTCTACACGGTTGGAAAAGGAGTATTTAAACTAGCTGCTGAACTTGGTCAGGCCTAGAGCTAAAACTTACTTGGCTGTAGATTTTTAAAAGTATCAGTAATATGAGCTCAGGTATTATGGATTTGCCTTTTCCCAGAACCAGAAATGCATCACACTGTTATGTAAACTGATGATTTGTTTCCTGGCACCACCACTGATCATAAAAAAAAAAAACAAAACCCACATCATCCCTATGCATCTCTTTTCGTACTGCAAAGTAGGAATTCATGTCTGTTCTTTGTTTCTGTCAACTTTCTCTGACATGACGGGTACTATCAGAGTGCTGCATTAGCTGGAGGTGGTGTCTAGCCAAAGTTATTCAAGGAGCATGAGAACCTTCTTCACCAGTAGATTTTAATAGTCTTTTATAGGGAAGGTTATTTCCCTATTCCCTGTCACTTAGAGTTTTATACTCTGCAAAACACAAGTATCCAAACCCCTCTAGTGGTGTTCTGATTCAGAACAGAAGTTCAGTTGTTCCTGCTCTCTTCAGATAACTCTTGCTCATTTGCCAGCGTTCTTGCAAATCCACAGAAACTTATTTGTTTCATAACTGCTAATTTTAAAGCAGTCTCTGCAGAAGATGTAATTGAATTTGCTTTTGACTTCCCACAACTAAGTGCAGAGAGCACTTGTTTAGAGCATAACAGATTTTTAGAGATTTTTTTTAACACCTTTCAGGGACTTTTGAAGACACGGATCCAGCACCGGCTGAGGTACATCCTGGAGGTGGTGCGACCTGTTCCAACAGTAGTCCTGGATATACTGCACATCCTCACTCATATAGCAAGGCACTCCTCTGAAGCGTGCAGCCAGGTAAACCTCTCATTGTATAGGAGCTTGGAAATGATAGAGAAAGGCTTGGAAAATGAAAGTTCGGGTGAAGTTACAGCAAGGAGACCAGACAAACTTGTCTGTTTTGCGTGTCTTCTGATGTCTGCATAACTGCATACCTTTAGTTTTTTGTGCTCCCTGCTATTTCTCTGCAGCTGCTTGACTGTCCTCGACTGATTGAGACCATTGTCAGGGAATTTCTCCCTACTCAGTGGGACCCCAAAGTGGCTGAACCAGGGTTTTTACTTAACAGTCTCCACGGAGTTGCTTGTGCCAGTGCTATGAAATTCATCAGAGTGTTGGCGTCTGGAGGCCGAAATGCAACAGCCAGGCTGGTGAGTGGTTCTTGGAAGAGCTTTTCTGATTGCATAGGCCTTTGTTCTCTATGCCTTACTTTCTAAGTAAAGAGAGAAGACTAACTGGTGGTGACTCTTGAGTTGAAGCTGAAAAAAATCACTGTGAGGAAGGTGCATCAGTGTGTTTTGAAGGAGTTATTTACAGAGTCATAATAATGATGCTTCTCCTGCGTAACGGTAGAAGAGCTGTCTCAAGCTTTTCTCTGCTTTTTTAAGGTGTGCATAGTGCACATGCAAAAATCACAGAGCCCAGCACAGTGATACTGACCAGGAGCAGATGTTCAGAGCATACATTGGTGTGTGATGCTCTGTACTCTCCCATGTTTCAGTGACAGGCAGCATAAGACAGTATAAACCAGAGACTTAATCACTATCCTTGTGTTTTACAACCTTGCTTGAACTTTTCTGCCATTAATTTGTCTTAATAACTCTGAGATAATTCATCAGTGTTTTCAACTGCTCTTAACATCTGGACAGGTTTTCCACTTCAGAGATAATTGCATTCCCTCATATAGGTTGTCATGCTGGTGCTATTAATGCATGAAATCTACCGAAAGCAGCACCCATTTATGGTGCAAAGAGCACTTCTTAGGGTTTTTCATTCAGTATTGTTAACACCACCTAATAAATTGCCATCCAGGAAATTGCTAGTATCAATGGAACACCAGTCTGTGCTATAAAATATAGAGAATAATGTGCTGCTCATGGATAGTGGGATATTTAAAGTGGTATTAGGAACATAACAGTAAAATTCAGATATTTTTCTGCTTCAGGATTTGAATACTCCAGGTATTTCAAGGCATGCAAAAATTGCTTGGAAGGTTCCTGACACTCAGGCTTTGCTACTATTGTACTCTCATATGTTTTCTTACATGCTCTTAAACGTGGGAGTGGAAGGTAATAAAAAACTAAATCAAAACCACCAATGTACGAGTTTATTTTAGCTAACAACAAAGTTTTTCCATCTTCCTCCTGGAAGTAAATTTGACTTTGTCCTCTTTCTGTAGGAGAGGTGTCAAAATTTATAGTTTTGACTCATCAGCTCCTTTGCTTTCTTGCTGGTGTGCATTGATTTCCCTACAAGATGTCTCTAAAGCATTTGAAATTTAAATTACTTATAATATGTCCTTGTGCTGTGAAAAAGACATTGTTACCTCATTTGTTTAGACAGAGCACACAGAAGCTTTTGTATGTGTGGGAGAAGGAAAGAGAAGCTCTTTTTTATGGTTAAGTAAAAATACCCAGATGTAGGGGAGGATAAAAATTATTTCTAGAGAACTGCAAATGAGTCATGTCATGCTTAATTCAATACCAAAATAACCGCAGAATATTTCCAAGGCATCAGAATTCTGTAACTTTATGAAAGTAATAGGCAGGAGGTACCCTTTCCATAAAATAAACACAAAATCATAGAAAGACTTAGATTGTAGAAACCCATTTAGTGTGACCTCTCCAAAAGAATGTCAGCATCAGTTCTGTACTTTTGTAGACATTGTTTTTCACGAAGTATATCTTTACATGTAATCTTGACTAAGAGAGTTCTATTTATGACTATTTAAAGAAGCATAATTATATATTTTTTTAAAAATCAGTTAAATGCGGCAGAGACCATCCAAAACAGGCATGTGTGGGGAGTAGACAAACCTCCATCAGAAATTATTTAGGTGTAGTTGATTTGTGTTAGGAATAGAGTAGGAACCCCTTGGCATCCCTTCCAGGAATACTTCTCTCTTAACAGCCTTTGACCATTTTGTGATCTTTTGTAGTCTGCTCCGTAAGATTGCACAAAATAAAAGCAGATTTGAGCAGTGCAAGAAGAGTTTAGAATGAGCTGAGTTGAAATCTGCTGCTTTGTGTGTGTCAGAGCAATGAGATAATGATTCATGCAGCTGATGTCCCTTTGTCTTTTTTGTTCTTCATCCTTTTCCTTTTCCTTTGTTTGTTTTGCAGCTTAACAAGTTTGAAATGAAGAGTCGGTTAAGTCGCTTTATCGCTGAAGACCCACGGGATCTGCTGCTGCCAAGGGAAGAAGCCATCAGGCTTAACATCGAAGCCTTCCGGCTGTGGGCTGTGGCTGCTGGCTATGGGCAGGCCTGCGACCTCTACAGGTACAGCTCAAAGCTGCAGAAATGGGGGTACAGGGCACAACAGAGGCATCCTGTTCAAAAGGGGCAAATAGAGGCATGTTCAGGCTCAGTCTCTATGCCCTTCAGGGTCTGACATCACTTTCTGTGGCCTCCTGCAGTAATACTCATGTATGCTGAATATTGTCTTTTTCTGGTTGTTCACTGTCTCCTGTGTTTAAGCACTGCTATTTTGTCGTTTCTCCTTTATGCTGTGGGAGACCACTGTAGCTTTTTAGGGCTGCATCTTTTTCCCTTGAAGGGGTGAATAAGCTGTGCTTGTAGGACATCAAGACACACGGTTTGCAGTGCACCCAGGACTGAGTCTGCTTGACCTAGAGGCAGTCTGTGGGCAGCAGTCACCACGCTAAGTTGGGCAGACTGGTGCAGAGAAGCTGCAGCATGCATAAACCTCCAGTTTAGGACAAGTTCTTGTACTTGACTGCCAAGGTCTGCACTGGTGTAAGTCTGACTTAGCTCAAGCATTAAATCATCTTCCTGTAATTGCACTGAATTGGAAGAAGAGAGATGGCTATGGAGTTGCTCTGAAGTGGAGTAAAAGGGAGGCCAGTATTGAGTTTCAGAAGGGAGATTCTCATCCACAACAGCATTTTGTGTTCTTTGGCACAATCTGGTGTATGAGTTAAAAAGAGTAAAAACTGTATACACTATTTTAGGACTATAAATAATGTTGAGAAAAGAAACAGCAGAAGATTCCTTAAAGTTGTAAGACTTTAAGTGTGGCTGAGAATCTGAGAACTATTGCCCAGCAAGAGCAAAGTCAAAGTAGTTTTTTCAAGAGATAATCAGTGTTTGGAGGCAGAGTGTTAGGTAGGTCCCATTCAGATGGAATTGGAATAGCTGTACTCTTGCTTTGTCACCATTTTTCCATTTCTGTTTATTTTTGTTATTGTGGTGGTGGTGATGGTTATCATAATCACGTTTTGACAATCTTTATAAATAAATGATGTGAGAGTGTAAAGAAGATAGAGCCAAGTTCTTCCAGTGGAAAGTGAAGAAGCAATGGGCACAAATGGAAGTACTGGAAATTCTACTGAAGTGTTTTTACTGTAATCTTTACTAACTTTACTGTAAATATGATCAAACACTGGAGCATGTTGCATAGCAAGATAGTGGACTCTCCATCCCTGAAGATATTAAAAATCCAACTGGACATGTCCCTGGGCAATTTTGCTCTTGCTGCCCTGGCTTGAACAGGGAATTGAAGTACTGATGATCTTCAGAGACCCTTTCCAACCTCATCTATTCTGTGATTCATTCTACAGTGATCTCTACCCTGTGCTGGTGAGGATACTGCAGTCCCTGCCTGAGTTGCTCATTGCTTGCACTGGGAAGAGCCCTGTGATTGAGTTGTCTGTGCAGCGAGCTGTGGCAGTGGTTACTCTGTTGACACATGTGACACAAACAGCAGGCTACACGGCAGAGCTGCAGGCCAAGTTGAGCAGGTAGGCTCTCTCTGTCACCATTCTGTGCAGCTGAGTATTTGGCATCCTGTCTTCCCTTTCCTTGGTTTGGAGACCTGGCTATCACCTTTTTTTTACTCCCTCATTTTCAATGATTTACTGTCCCACATGTGAACCCCTGCATGGTGGGATGTATTCCCTCTGGCACAAGATCAGAAGTAGTGTCTCGTCTGACAGCTGTATGCCTGCTAGCCTGGCCAGAGGCAGGAGTCAAAATCTGCATTATGCTATGGGGCAGAAAGGGCACTGCTAGCTAAATGCCCTGCTGAAAGGAGCTAGGAAGCTCCTTTGACCTTCCTTTGGGGGTAAAGAAAGTAAATGCCCTTAGGTTTAGAGGAAAGAAACTCTGCAGAGACCAAGATGGGTCAGGTTTAAGAGGTGGTTGGTTTTGATAGACATCAAAGCAGTAGGATTTGCTGCAGACACAGGTTCTTTTTCTGGTGGAAAGCAAAAAACTCTTTAACTAAAGCTGAATACTGAGATGCCTTTCTGGTAAAGCTAGAGCATAGCTCAGGGGCAGAGTAGTGCAGGAGAAGAAACTTCAGTTTTAAGAGTACATTCTACATTTATGCTTTCTGCCTAAATTATTTAGTCTGGGTTGTGGGAATATACAAAGATCTTTTTCCCCCAGCTGCTGCTGTTGGATATAATTTTCCAGACTACATCTTTCTGTTAAAATTGATGATTTAGAGAGACAGTTGTTTGACATTTATTTGCTATCCTGTGTCATTCTTCCATTGTGTTTCAGCAATAACTCAGAAGATAGTGAGCCGATTCCACCTCCTCCAGTAGCATGGAATCAAGTGTTAGGCTTACAGCCCTTCCTTGAGACAAGTCTGAAAAAAATCCTTCCGGAGATATCCCAGACAGAAACTTGGCAAACTCTCCAGCCTCTCACCACAACTTGCATGATCTTCTTGGGAGTTTATTACAGTGCTTACAGCCAACAGGTAAGGCCTGAAAATGCAGATTGTTTTCTCATCTCACCAGCATCATCTTGTGTGTTACCTCTGAAAACTTCAACTTCTAGACAGTGCTGAAAAAGACAGATATTGAGGCATCTAGCTGAACACTGATTCTGTTTACCACAGCTCATATCTAGGCTGTATGAGGTTCAGGGTCACGTAAGTCTAGTGACCCTATGTGTTAGCAGTGTCAAATATCTGTCTTCGTTTTTTGTCCGTTCACCCTTTGGGATCAGAGTCTCAATCAAGTTATGTGGTAGTGCTGTGATTGTTCTGATTTACTGCAGAGATCCAAAACATGAAGCAAATACAAGCTAATTTAATTTGGCAATCCTTTTTCTTAGTGGGATAAATCAAGTAATGCGTTTTTACATTTGCTTTGGTCTGAGAGCTTACATGTGGACACCTACACTGCAATCATCTGGGTGGAAGATTGAACATTAAGGGTCATGCCGTATGAACTTTGGATAGAAAATAATAAAGATAAATTTATTTGTTACCCCACTGACATTCAAGGTCAAATTCTGTAACACGCAGATGTATGTGATCATCTTTTAGACTGAGTTTTCTGAAGGTGACACATCAGAGTGATGCTGTTGAAGAATAATGTCTTATGCTTTAGCTACCTTAAAGATTCATGTTCTAAAGATAAATGCAATTTTCCTCTTTACTGCCCAACTGACATGTCTGAGTTCTAACTTGGGAGAGCTCTGTTGAAGGTGTGGGGGTAATTTAATGGCTGTAGTTATTCAAACTCGTGCAACTTCTCTGAAACTTGCCAAAAGCAACTGAATTTACTAGTTATGGCTGGGTTGGAAACTGCCAGTATCTCTCAAAGATGACTTCAGTGCCCCAAAAGTTGATACACCCTTCACATGCTGTGATTATGTCCTGAGCATCAGAGAATCAGGACAGCCAAGAAGTTAATGCTCCTTTTTAACCTTTACAGATAGCCCAGAAGAGTGGCTGAGGAAACAATTTCTTAAGTCCTTGAATTGTGCTAGGTTTTTTATTTCCACTTAGAAATAAGTCCAATCATCTACCTGTGGTTAGCTGATTTTAAAAAAAAAAAATTACGTAGCATGTTTGAATAGATTAGTGCAAAAAAACCATCAACGTGTATAGTAATTAGATCAGTGTATATTGGGTCCTACTTGGAATATTTTTGTTGGACTATTAAAAACTAAGGTTGACATCTTCACAAAGTTTTTAGCAATTTCTGGAGGCAGATTTCACCTAGGGAAAATCAGATTTTATGTAGTCGAAATGAGTGTTTCTGTATCCCAAAGCAGCATTCTAATGAAGTTAAAAAGTGTTAAAATTTGCTGGCATGTTCCTTCAACCTGGAATATTGCTTACTAGGGTCAGAAGAATTTGGTTCTCTAAAAGCCACAGTTGCTCCTCTGTGCAATGTTCATCCACAGTCATGCTTTGATGGGCAGGTCAGTCAGACTTTATGCATCTGATTTTGTTAAACTTTTCGGGTTTTTTTGGAGACCCTCATGGTGCCACTCAGATTTTTCAGGGTAGTTCTGACCACCTTAGTGTCATCTTCAATTTAAATAGAAACATGTAGATGGTATGGGGAGTGGGGCTTAGCCAGGTTTTCATTTAGGGAATCTTGATTCCAAGAATCCCATATCTTACTTCCAGCCAATTAAGAATCTCTGGGATGCATTTTAATACTTGTGTGAGAGGACACCTTGGGGTGCCAGCTCTCAGCTGTGACCAGCACTAACCTAGAGCAGTACCTCTGTGTAGGTGATGTGATCTCGCAGAAAGATAATAAACACACAAAAAGCAAATAAATCAATATTTTTGCCATCACTGTATGCTATGGTCATTCACTGTCTTTTTCTGTCATTCTCCATGTCTTTTACAGCCATCAGTCAATCCAATTGACTGCTTAGAGGAATTGGAACGTTTGACATCTGAGGTGCTGCAGCCTCTTCTCAGCCAGCCAGCCATAGACAGCATGTGGGACTTGCTCAGGTAAAACCATTCCACTGTGAACATGCTGTTGCCAGAAGCTAAGGGAGCCCCATTTCTACACTGTATTGTGTGACAGCTCTTCCCCTTCCCAATTCCTTTCCCTATGCAATGTGCCTCAGGTTTGGGAATTAGAGCGCAGTAGGGCTCTGTCTACACCCTGCTTTGTCCTCTCTCCTGTCACAGAAAAGGCATGATGGCTGCTGAGGTTCTGCATCACCTGCTTTTCTGCTGGTGCTGCTGCATTTCTGCTTTACCATGTAGCTGGGGTTTTCATATCAATTTCAGGTTATTTTAGTCACTCTTGGCTTTGATTCTTCTTTGGTTTCACTGGTCAAAAAACAAAAAATAGTAACACGAGTACCATTAGTTGGGTCCCTCTTACATGATGAGGTGAGTGTGTGAGTGCACATACCATTCATGTGCTCTGTGTGGTGCTGCTTATATAAAAGAATTTAACTAGATTTACATCTTTAAGCTCCTGCACAGCTTCACTAGGACTTTGAAAACCCCTGCAGAGAAGTAAAAGAACAAATATCAAACTGTTCTTTCAGACATATGGATAACGTAAGCTCTGGCTCTGGGAAGAGTTAAACACTGCAAGATATTCTGTCTTTCTGCTCTAGAGGGAGCCTCCTTACTAGGCTGTGATTAATCTTCCAGAGTGGGGAATCTAAAAGGTCTAACTTTCAGTCAGAGAGCCATCCATCTACCTCTGAAAACATCTGATATAAAAGACACTTGAAATTTTGGTTTCTGGTGGTATTTGAATGGTCACCAAACAGTTTGGCCCATGTTCTTTCATGACTGAAACTGAGATCTGAAGCTCTTGGCAACAAATCTTCCAACACAACAGCACTCATTAGACCCTTTTCTGCCTATCCTTGAGATCTGAAAACAATGGTTTTGTTTTGGTCAGGATATAAAAGCTCATCAGTAAGAATTTTCCTAGGCTGTTCTTAATACTGGCTGGTAAAAATCAGAGTCAGCTAGTCTCTGCCTTAGTATTTTTACAGTTTGGTCTAAACTTTCTGGGCAGTTTAAGTCCAGGAATTCAGGGTATTCTGTGAGCTCTAGATGTCCTATGCATCTCCTACATATATACCACTGGTATATTACCTCTCTGTAGTATACCAGTAGAAAGAGCAATGTATTTAAACAATTAGATTTCTGCCATAGAATAATGATACAGATTTTGGATGGGGGTTGCCCTATTACCCCATTACCATTGAGCATCTTGCTTGTGGTCACTCTTCTTTGTAGTGGTCTTACCTGTATAGACATGGTCTATCTGCTGTGGGCCCCGCAAGCACTGCTGCTGTGAGAATTTGTAGTTTCACCTGCAGAGAACACACGTGCCAAGAGAGATTTGTGCAGTCATGTTCGTGTACATTAAAGCTTGGTTCTTTCTGAATACAGTTTAAAAATATGCATTTCATTAGATCATAAAGGGCAGCATTTTTGCAATGTCAGTTTTAGATAAAATCTGGCTTTTTGGCTTTGCCTACATGTTTATTATCGAAATGTCTTGAGTGGGTGGGCAGCTTTATTAGCCTGGTGTGCGTATGTATGTGGGGAAAGGAGTATTTTTTTTTAAATCAAAGGTCCAATGCTTTCAAGTATTTGACATCAGAGATGCGTCACTGCATCAGTATTTCTGCTCATCATGACCAATTTAGCTGAAGATAAGAGTTCTTGACAGCTCACTGGCATAAAGCTTGTATGGCAGTAGTGCTTAGTACACCAACTGTGATACTGGCTTTTTCTTTCCACTGTCTTCAGGGCTTCCATTTTACTGCAATGTGTGGTACAATTCAGATAGGAACATTTCAACAAGGTAATCCCTCACCAATATGAATGCTTTTGACCTGATCCCTCTCTTTATTTGTTCACACAGGCCATGTTCTGCTTTGTGCAACCCTCTGTCCTGTTCCCCAGCACCAGAATCTGTTGTCAGCATTGCATCTCTGAGTTGCACTGGGGGCAAACCTCCTTTGAGTCTGGTTGGCTCCAAGTCACCTTTCCCCTTCCTCACTGCCCTCCTATTTCTCGTCAATAACATCACTCGCATTCACAAGGGCCTGACCAGCAAGGTGAGAATAGACTTTTTCACTGTAAATTCTAGGTGAATGATGATGATGATACACTTGTGAGGGAGGTTACTATTTGTATCTTCCCAGGCATAAAAGAGAGGTTAGAAGGGCTGTTAAAAGCAAACTGTTGTGCATTTTTATTTTAAAAATATCGAAGTATTATAGATAGAAACAGCCCCACTTTCAGAACAGGTGGTATGAGGATCAGAAAAGTATCATGTCTTTGAATTCCAATATTCACTTGAAACCAGGCAGCTGGAATTACAGAGCAGGTGATGCTTAAAGGATGGATTTATAAAGAATGTTGAGAAGAGATGAATAACATGTTTGGCTAAGCAAAATATAAAACTTGAGTATTAGTGGAGGAAAAGCATGGTTGAAGCATATATAAAAAAGAAAAATGGGGTAATGTTAAAGAAGAGAATGAGTGCTACAGTGACTGAAGAGTTTCCTTCCCACTTTGGTTTGTTCTGAATTTATAGAGTGAGTGAGTCATGGAAGATTGCAGACTCTAAGGAGCAAATGGCTGAGCCCTAAAAAGATGGGATACCTAGCATAAGCTTTCTCAAAGTCTTTCTGTGTCACCTTGTGTTGAATTAACTGACTGTTTACCACAGATATTTCTAATAAAAATTTAGAATTCCATTTACTAATGGAAATATCTGGCCAGATGAAAGAAAAATATTTTGAGCCACTGGCCAGATTTCTGCCTTACAAAGCACTGTGGAAAATGTGGACAGTGACTACTGATTATCTGTGATGGGCATGGTCATGATGGATGCAGGTGAGCCCTAAGGCAGAAAAGCAGATACTTATCAGGCTGTTTTTAAACATGCCTTTTGGAATAGCTAACAGGAATTCTTACATGAGAAGGCAGGGGGTGGGCCTTAGAGAGGACTGTGTTTTGCTTTCCTCCAAACTGTCTTAATATTATTTGTCTCCACTTGTGATTTCTTTATAGTACAGCTCTGTGCTGGGCTTCAGAGGCTTGAAGGATTATCTGCATCAAAGCTGGCAGACTGGACCTCCATCTGTAACTCCCTCATCTGCATGGATCCTACGCCATGAATATCACCTGCAATACTTTGTGTTAGCGTTGGCTCGGAGAATGGTACCATTATTACTCCTTTCATTTCTTTCACCCAAGGAACTGACTTCTCTGGCAGCTGGTCTTCACATCCCTATTCCTTCTTATATCTAACTTAGGTCTGGCAACTCTTCTGCTGACTTTTATGCCCCATTAGCGAGTAACATCTTTCCAGTTACTGATGTGGGGATTTAGTTCCAAAATACTTTGGATGGAAAAATTATATTTTTGCCTGTCTTTGCAGTAGAGTAAGAGCAAAGTTTTCAACTGTACTGCTAAGAATGATGTCTGACTATCTAAGGCAGCCAAGGGAAACAGAAATATCTCTTGGTATGAATGCTGACTGCTCTTGCAGTCTGCCTCAGTGTTTCACTTTCCAGCGAGGTCTGTGTCTTGTTTGACCCTACTGTCCTTGTTGATTGTATTGTTGACAAATGATACCGTGCTTTTTTCTGTTGTTTTGTTTCCTGTACAGGCAGGCACTTGTCCAGATTACACCCAGCATGCCTCACTTCATCACTGTGTTGCCATGGCATTGCTAAGCCGTCTGTTGCCAGGCAGTGAGCATCTGGCTCACGAGGTCCTACTGGATCTTGCCTTTAATCCAGAGTTTCTTCCGTAAGCTTTGCATTTTTTCCTTTCTCTAGTCTGGTATGTTGGAAAACATGGGGAAAATGGAAAAAACATGTTGGCATTGCAATTTTGTCATAATTTTTGGCCTTTAACAGGGCCTGTAGTTAAATTTTACGTACTCCATGGCGAATTCTTCAGGGACAGAACCTTCTAATCAGACAAGCACTGTAGTTGCATATTTTTCTCTGATATATCAGTGTTGAGAAATGTGACCAGTTTCTTTTGATATCCTCTGTGACAAGGCTTGTGTGATTCCTGGTACAACTGATTCTCACTAAGGCCTAGGATCTGCCATCCTGAGAGTAGTGAGTCTAGAAGATAAATGAGACTTTGACATAGCCTGAAAAGCTTAGTGAATCTTCCTCAAATCCTTATTATTCAAGTTCTTACACAAATCTTTGCTGATTTGACAAATGCCATGTCTTCCACCTTACACTGAAAGAAACAATGAGCATCTCAAATATGAATCCTCTCATATCTGGGCAAGAAGATGGTAGCAGTTTATCTTGTTCATCTCAATCTATTTGAAATTAGCCATGGTGCATCCCTGTAGGAGGTTGAACCAAGGTGCTATTAAGGAGATACTGTTTTATCAGCCAGAAGAAAATTTTGCCAATGGATTTGTTTGTGTGGTGGTGTTTTGTTTTTTTTTTTTTGTTGGGTCAACAGAATGGTGATTCATTGGTCTGAGATTGTGGGATATGGATTTGACAAACACCTTCCACACACTCAGTCTTTATCAGTTTGTATGGTTCCCCTGACCTTGCCACTGCCAGCTGCAAAGTTACTCTTTTGAGAATTGTGTTACTGGTTCGTGTAGGCCTTATCTGATAGGCAGTATTTCATCTCAGCACCCTCATGTCTGTGTTGGTAAGTAGGCTGCCTCTCCAGACTAAGAGTTTCAGCCTCCACACTACACTGGCATTCTATGAAGGTTTTTCATGGCACAGCCTCAGTGTTGCTATTCCCAGTAAATACCAAGATAGCTGATGCTTTACATGCCCTCCATATTAGAATAGCTGAATGACGTAGAAAGTGTTGAGTAGATACTCTTCCAGTTCCAGGAAGAGTGTAGAGATGAATTCATGTAATGTGTTGTTTGTTTGGTGTTTCAGGTGTTTGTTTCTTAAACTCGTTTGTCTTTATCTTCCAGTGAAGGGAAAGCTGGAGGGCCAGAAGCAGCTGACTTCTCTGATATCCTGCATCTGGGCACCAGTGCCAAACTGGCACAGCCTGGCTCTGCAGCAGCATTTCTTTCAAAAGTTACTCGTGGTGCCCTGCTGAGAGAGTCATACCAGAATCTGCCTTCCATTCGTTCCTGCTACCTCTCTCACTTTGTCCACTTGCAGCCCACCCTTATGCGTTCTCAGGCGTCCTACCAAGGGCGAAATTACCTCATCCAGTCGATGCTGCTTCCTGAGGTCAAAGGGCCCATCCTGCCTTCAGACTGGCCGTTCTTTCCACTTATCAGCCTCTACAACAAAGTGACTAATGCAGAGACACATGGGGCTGTTCTGAGCTCTCTCCCACTTGACCTCATCAACACTGTGACCTGGAACCTGCAGTGGATCTTGTTGCTGGAAACCTGGCGTTCTAAAACCCTTCAGAGCATTCCGACTGCTGCCAAACTTGCACGGCTTATGTGTGTCTTCCTCACAGGCAGTGACCTCTTTCTGGAAGCACCAATCCACAGCTACACAGCTGCCCTTCTCTCTGTGTATTGCCAACCCAAGGCCCTGGACTCCCTGAACTTGGATGCTCCTCTCCCTGGTTTGGCGTCCTTCCATGATCTCTATATAAGTCTCCTGGAGCAATTTGAGGGTGTCTCCTTTGGAGATCCACTTTTTGGAGTCTTTGTTCTTCTACCTCTACAGAAGCGTTTCAGTGTTCATCTGCGTCTCTCTGTTTTTGGGGAGCACACAAATATCCTGCGGGCGCTGGGAGTGCCATTACAGCAGGTAATCCTGGCTTGTGGTATTGCCTGTCTCTGTATATTTCTGGGTTACTGGGCTCTTGCCTGTGATTCTCCAGCCTTGATTTGTGTGCATATGTGGAGGGCAGGAACTGTGAAAATGCTCAGTCTTCAGTGGAAACTGTCCCACACCTTGCTTGGTCCAACCGTTCAGAATATTCTAATTTATAGGTTGTATGTATGAAGGGCTGGTCGGACTCCATGTTCTCCTGGCAATTACCTTTCCCTTAAGTAAGTGTTTTCACACCTTGGTGAGAACTTTGTCCTTGCCCATCCATAGACAAATAGTCATTTTCTCTCAACCATCTTTCCATATATAGTTATACTGGAGCTGTGCTCTGCTGAGTAACCCAGCAAGAAAATTTGGTCTGTCAAGTGTAGGACTGTTTCTTTTGAGTGAGCAGAACGCAAGAGATAGAATTTAGTGGTGCTGTCAAAAGTACTCTGCCTTCTTGCTTTGTAACTGCTCATCTTACCTGTGCTGAAAATCAGCTGCAGTGATAGGCCCAGTAAAACATCTCACCATAAAGCTGAAGAGGTCTTGACAATACTTTGTCAAGGCATGTCAGATCAGTCATGGTGGGGAGTAGCAGCTCTGCTGCAAACAGGGGTCATGCCTGAGTACATTATGTTATAGATCGGCATGCACAAACAGCTGGGGAAGGGCCCTAGAAGTCATGAACTAGACCCACAAGTCATGAACTTTCTCTCAATTAATTAGACCCTGACAAAAATTATAATGTTGCCTCTGGATGGGTTTGTTGCAGTTTCCTGTGCCTCTTGAGCGCTACACTTCCCCTCCTGAAGATAACCTGAACCTCCTGCGACTCTACTTCCGCACGCTGGTCACTGGTGCGCTGCGCCGCTCCTGGTGCCCTGTTCTGTACGTGGTGGCTGTGGCTCATGTGAACAGTTTTATTTTCTCACAAGAAGGCACAACACAGGTAGGTAATGGATAGCAGCACTTCAGGGCTGCAGTCTCTGCATTTTGCATCTGCTCTCCCTGTGAGTCCAGTGTGGCTTGTGATGAATTACTGACCTTTGGGGCTTGAAAACAAAGATTGTAAGCAAATGTATGGAGGACTGGTCAGCTGTTTGAGAATCCACATAATGAGGCAGCAGCTTTTGTTCATTATACCCTAAAGCACGTGCAGAATGGTAGCCAGTCCTACCTAAATCTTTGAGTTCAGCAATTATGTGTTCTGTGGTATGGGGGGGAAGAATAAAGCAGAAAGAATAAGGAAGGTGATCAGGCAGAGAGAGCCTGTAATAGATTTGACCTCTGCTTTAGCAATTTTAAGGTGCAAAATCCTCTTTTCTTTGACTTTGCTTGAGTAACCAAGCAGAAGCCCTCCTGTGGCCTTGGGGCTTCTAACAATGAATAGTTCTGCTACCAACACTTCGCCTCTGATCTGCAGTTCTACCTGAAGGTTGAAAAGTCAGCTGAGACTCAGATCAGGGAAAGGAGCAGAGAGGCAGGATTTAAGTGATAGCCATCTCAAGCACTTTCTGCTGGAACAAGCTGCTCATCATTATAATGAACAAATTATTCTGGAGTGCTGTATGCCCCTGGGCAAAGGTATTATTGCACCATATTAAGGAAAGTATGTGTTTTGTTCCCAGGAGACAGATGCTGCTCGGAAAAGCATGCTGCGGAAGACTTGGCTGTTGGTGGATGAGGTAAGATTTGTAAGATTCAGTTTGTGCCTCTGGGAATTAAGTTTTCCTTATGTGGTACTCTTACGGACTTATATTTGGCTTTTGAAATTTGTGTTTAATTACCTTGCTAATTTGAGAATGAGAGGAGATTAGCAGCAAAATTTTGGCCTGCAATGTCTATAAATACGCTTAACCAGTTCTTGTGCTAATTGACCTCAAAACGCTGAGCCCTTTGGAACCTAGATGAGTCTCCTGTACTGTATTTCCATGCCTCTTGTCCAAGCCGCATTATATCTAGATAGTTAGAGATGCTAGAGGAATGATTGTAGCACAACTATTAATAGATGGCCAGCAGTGGTCTGCCTTAACTCTTAGTTGGATGCCTCCCCTGAGCAGGACAGGATGTATGTAAGGTTTCTCTTTTTTTTTGAAGGAGCTTGCCAAAATCTATCCTTCGTATGACAGAGCTGGGTCATTTGGCCCTCTGTGATTAGTGTCCAGGGTAAATTATTAGATCACACTCAAAAATCCACTGGGTTTCTGGCAAGAAGTCGTTGTGAGGGGCTGTTGAGGAGACAGTGGAATTGTGTTTAGAAGAGGAATTCTCATGCAAAAAAAAGGGAATTTTATTGGAAGAAACTTACCTCTTATAACTCCTCTACTGAAGATGATGTAATTAAATGTCTTGGGCATGATGGAACTGTACTATTTGCAGTATATATGTTGTGTTGGTGATGGTGGAAAAGATTAGACACCTTTCTGTTTCTTTCTTCAGAACTTGAAAAAGCACCTGCTGTACTACAGACTGCTGAATGCAGAGAGTCCTTTGGGATTTGACATTTATGAGCAGCTCCCTCCCATGCGACTGAAGTACCTGCAGATAGTCACACAGAAAGAAATTAAGGAGAATGCACCCGCACTAGACTCATAGCAAAGCACTTGTGCAAGAAGAGGGCCAAGGCGAAGAGTGGAAGTGCTCCGTTTATACTTCACTGGTGAAACTACTTGCGATTCAGATGGCTTTAGTGTCTTACCTGGACACTCGTGTCATCTTTGCCTAGTGAAGCACTAATAGAATGGTCTCAGTCCTGCAGAGCAACACACATTGTCAAGATATGACAATATGTGTGTGGCCTATCTGTGATGAATGTTGAAGCATTTTCCTCCATTCTCTTTCAAGTTGTTCTGCTTCTTCCTAGAGAAGGTGAGAATGAGTCTGAAAGGCCTTGGACTGTTGAATAAACTGAAGGAAGTGGAAAAGCTATTTTGTTCAGTCACACTGGAATCTGGATTCTCTCTGTCGTCTCCAGATCCTTCCCTTGCTTTTTTTGTACTTTGAATTTTAAATGGTCCTTTCCACACACTATACCCTGCAAATAGAAGGACAGTGTGACAGGGAGGAATCTGATCCTGAGAGCTTTTCTTTTTTCATACCCATACAAGGAGTTTCTCCAAAATAGTGTATTGTGCATACACTCAGTAATGCCGATGGAT
Source organism: Dasyornis broadbenti (assembly GCA_013397935.1). Taxonomy (NCBI): domain Eukaryota; kingdom Metazoa; phylum Chordata; class Aves; order Passeriformes; family Dasyornithidae; genus Dasyornis; species Dasyornis broadbenti. The sequence continues at coordinate 35,158 of VZRN01004247.1, forward strand.
TGTGTCAGACTTCTAAGAAATGAGTTCGTAGTGCAGTGGTACAAACACTGAATATCCTCCCTTGGCTGTCTTTTGGATGGTCTCTAAACTGCTTTCTTTTCTCCCTTAATTTGATTACGTGTATAACAAGATCAAAAATAATTTCTTTGCAGGCCAGAATGCTTCGCAGTAACCACCCCTCATTAGAGGAAAAAAAAAAGTACCTCCTTGTTGAGTTAGAATATGTATTGGTTGCCCTCTGAGGAGAATGCAATTTAAATATTGAAGTGGATTTTCCTAGCTCAAACCTAATTTTAAAAATGTCTAATTTGATCCCACTTCTACATCCAAATTCTGTGTTGCAGCCTCAGACACAAGGGCTGCAAATATAGAGCCCTAAAAGGCTCATCACAAGTGCCATATCAAGTCCAGAATTTACTCTTAGTATATGATCACTGGATGTTTTCTTTATATCCAGTAATTTTTGCATGGTCACTCTGGCAGGCTTTTGTTTGGAGAGCTTGACTTTTATGAACAAAACTTTTCAAAGATATTTCTGATGTTTTGTTCTTATGAATAGATTCTTCCGGAAGGTGCAGGGTGATGCCTGGTCTGAAGACTTCAGCCTCTGTCTTTACCTATCAAACAGGCCTAGCTAGCTTCGCTCTGAGGAAACCACAGTTTCATCTTTCCCCCTCTTATTTCAGAGAGGACATGGGCAGAATTGGTGTTCCCTTCCAATCTCTCTCTCTCTCTTTTTTTTCTTCCCTTTTGATCTGTGATTTCTATCTTCAGCAGGTCAATGGCATGTAAAAAAACCAAAGCACAGTGGTCTAACAGGATATTTTTATTGTTGTTAATTATTTTAAAAGTATTTGATGTGATTAAAAGTTTCATCAAAGTCACTCATCTGTCTAGATGGTGAAAGCCCAGTAGCTGTCTTTCAAGAGCAATGGATGGTAAAATTTAAGGGCTCCCAGCTGCCCATTTAAGTCCTTCATCAAGGACTTTACTTTTTGCTTTTCAGACCTCCAATTATAAAATCTCTTCCAGTCCTTTGTGGGATGCAAAGTTGAGTTTTGTAATGTATACAGGATGTAAATAAATATTTTGATAGCTCTGCAGTAGTTTTTTTGAACTATGAGAATGCTCTCCTTTGTTTGAGTCTTTCTTGAATTTGGATAGTTCTATTTGCAGTTTATCAGTATCTTGGGACAGTGGATTAAAGAAATCCACTAAACTTTGGAGCTCTGTAAGAAAGCTTCTCAAGCCAAAAATTACATCCTGCTTGTGTGATGGGTCAGTAACACAGGATACTGAATGCCGTGTGTACTTGGGGAAGGTGCAGGGTGCTATGATGTGATTTAACACGTGCCCCAGGTGGGAACTGTCCACAGATGGTATTTGAAATTATAATGCAAGTATCAGCAATGGAGGGGAGGAAAAGAAAGCATCCCAAATAGTTCAGCAGGCCACAGTCATACGCAGAAAATTCCAAGGATGCTGCATGTAAGCTGTAAGCTTTCAAAACTTTGACTGTCACTTGAGATAGTATATGAATTTTTTAAGGCTTTTGGCAGCCTTGTATGGGATTTCTTTACAGAACACTAGAGGGCATTGCTTTGTCTGTTTTAAATGCAAGACTTCTCAGCTTCAGTGCTATTGAGACTTGAAAAAAAAAAAACCAAACCAAAAAGCAACCAACAGTTATACATTGCTTGAATTTTCTACATTTTTATTTTTGCATATACTTTTGGAGCAAGTGTGGAGAATTAAATATTTTATGTGATGGGTTGCTAAGAACTGTACGGTGCTTTGCCAGCAGGAGCATTTTTGAAAAATTATAGTACATCGAACTTAAGATTTAAACTTAAGATGAATGCAGTCTGAGACAGGATGAAAGCATGCCCATTCTGTTAATCCAGTTTAATCCTGGTCAGGATAAATGTGGAGATGAAGAAAATTAAAACTGTCAAAAAAATGGATGTGACTTCTTAACTCCTTTCTGAAAGCGTAAGATTTCTTAGAGAAGAAAATAATTCTGCTGAAATAAGATCCACAAATAGGTTTCTGGTGTTGAAGTGGTTCTAACTCAGAAGAATGTATGTTGTCTGATAACTCTCATCAGAAGTCAACAAAACCAGCAACAACAACTAAATAAAAATTCCTGTCTGTGATCTAATTCTTAAAAACAAAAAGAGCACCCCATCTTCTGGTCCTTTGTGGCTAGAAAATGCTTGCTTTCATTCAAGTTACTGATGTCCCATGCGGGTAACAGTGGAATCTCAATTGGTACAAATTTAGCTGGGGCTCTGCTGGAAGGCAGCAACAATGTGATTTTAAAAACAAGTGGCTGATTGGAGAGGAGATGAATTGCAGATAATCCTTTTAGTATTGCTGTTAAGTAGGCAGGTAAGAGGGTGGGCCTGTCACAGTTTTGCATCGTATAACTTTAATGGCATTCTACTGAATTTTCCCCTGCATTTTGAAAGAGAAGAGAGAGTCCTCCCATCAGCTTGAAAGCACCTCCTTTTCTGCCTAAAAGAAATGGAATTGACTTGTGATCCTTCAACTGCGTGAGTGGTTCAAAGTCCTGGAGTTTAGAATCCATATGTGGTGACTTGGCCCACTTTGCTAAGCAGGGACGGTTCCCAAAAATGTAGACCACTCAGTAGCTGGCATTACTACATGCTGAAGCAGGACAAAGCCTGACAGAAGAAAGTAAAGGGTTAGGCAAGGAAGAAATCAAAACAGGACCGAAACCATACTGTATGGGAACTTTTTAACAGTACACATAAGGCATGATATAATTAAAGGACTTTCATTCTGCTGTATTTATTAACTACTTCAGTTTGACAGTGGAATTTAATAATCCACTTCTAGACTAATGCTTTCTGTCTGGCTGCTTAATGCCAGGAAAACCCTAAACACCTTTTGCTCATGAAGTCATGGGCAGATAGAGCAAGCCATAAAATGAGGATGTATAAATATATTGTGGGTCAGACACACACGTTTCTTTTGGTGTCAGTAGAGGAGAAAGATGTTAATCCTTGCTTTTGCTTCTTCCTAGTCCTGCAAAGTTCTTGGAAATCTCGCATTGATGAAGTGGTGCTGCCTCCAGCTGATGATCAAATTGTGGCAAAATACGTTTATTCCCCTTGGCTTACAGAAGCTCATGTAAGCTCTCCATTCACAAAGCTGGCTTTCTGATGTTCCTTGTTTGAATAACTTTATAGTAATTTACTGGCCTTTGCCCTAGGTTTTAAAAACTAGGTTTCCTCTTCCTCTGAATGGAGAATGTGTAGTGAAGCCATGCTCTCAGAATTGCTGCGTTTTGCATGGTAAGTGGTGGTTGTAAGCAGAGGTGAATTTGCCACAGTGTGCAGCTCATAAGTCCAGTCAGGGAGATGGATATTTCCAGAAAGGACTGTATATGGACATTAGAACCTAGTCTAAGGCATATGGGAAGGCTAGAGGCACCCACCTTCTGCGTCCCACTGCCATAATCTAATATGGGTGATAAACCAGACCAGTGATGTTATTGCTCATTACAAAGCAGCAGCTTGTCCTAGCCACAACAAAAATGGGGATTTTGTGATGTAGAAAAATCACTGATGTCAAAGAACAGCCACATAGGTGACAGTGTATGCTGAAATCTGAGGCATTATTTGATGACTAAGACTGGAAGGAGGTTTTGTGGAACAATGAGAGTGCTGGTAGCTCGTCCTGAGGAGCAGCAGCTGTGCGGCTGTGTGGGTAACAGGGAACACCTGGGCCCCGCACCAGCCATCACGGAGCACGCGAGGATTCAGTAGCAGGAGCAGCATCGCTGGTAAGTGAGGGTAAATACCGTGTTTCGCGCCTTTTATCTGCTTCTCCGGAGCGCAGGGTGCCTGGCTAAGGGCTGTTGACACAAATCAGGTTGGCAGAGTTAAACCAGGTGTTTCTTGTGCTGGGGCTGATGTGTTCCTGTTAGGTCGAGGCTTTTGCCGGACTGAGGTGGTTGCTGTCTTTTTGGGTCTACACTGACAGTGCTGCCTCCCATTCTCCCCAAGGAAGAAGGGAGGGCTGCCTGAGTCCTGAGCCTTGTGGCCATCCTGCCCTCAGCAAGGCCTCACTTTGGGGTGCTTTTTGGAGCCTTGGGTGCACTGAGGGGACTCTGGCAGGACTGTTATGTGTGGAAAAGGGAGGAAGGAGAAGCCCAATCCTTGTGGTAACTGAGGGGACAGTGGAGTAGGAGTGCAGGTGCTGGAGGTCCTGCCACAGCACAACCTTGTTCCCTGACCATAGTGACCAGTCTGAAGCTTTGGGAAGGGGCAAAGAGAAGGATTGAGTGAGCTGGTGAGCTTGGGCAGTGGCTCAGGTTTTGGATGCTTTTGTTTCTGTGTCTCCCATGTTGAGAGGAGTTTTGTGGTTCCCCCTGTCTCTTCAGTGTCCCCATCCTTCAGTGCTCTGCATGTTCCATGTCTCTGTTGTCCTTCACTAGATTCTCCTTCCCTCCACATCTCTGCCTTTTTATTTTTCATTTTCCACCATTATATAACTTCTAGTTCTCTGTTGGCTTTTCTCACTCTTTTGGCTGTTCGCAGAAGCAATCAGTAATTCAACAGTTAAACTGGAGAACTGAGATGTTGTCACTGAGTTTGAGGTGGGAGCTCACTTCTTTTGGGTTGTTCATCTGAAGGTCTGGGCAGATGTCCATAAATAACATGCACAACATGCCCACTTGGAAACCTTACAGCAAAGAAGGCTGCAACTTTACTTTTAAGACTTAGATTGCCGTCTGGTGTAAGTACACCACACCATTTGGGTCTGATCTGTCAGATATTTGATGACACTTTAGCAATTAATGTATTGGATCTGTCTTGTGAAAGGGAGATTGACACTTGTGTATCAAGTGACTACTTACTATTACTACTTCGACCACGGTGACTTTTTGCCTCATGAAATGAACGAGCATATCACCAAAACAGTATTCCAGGTTTCCTCAGTACATGTGGACTTTCCTTAGCAGCTTTCAGCACAATGCATGTTCAGGATGGCTTTTTGATATCTTCCAACTAGCAGGAAGTGCAAAGAGCTCTGAATTCTTGTTCAGGTATTGCATTGCTGGCAGTGAATTGTAGTTTCAGAGGGGTGTAACACATCATGATGACACAATGACAGCCACTGTGAAGGTATGTTGTTAGCATCTTTCACAAAAAAAGCAGCTTGCTACTCCTGGCATCAATGTATCTTTTAATATAGATTTATAAAAAGCAAATTTAGAATGACACAAAAGTTTCTTAAAACCATCATGCATCTCTGTCTCTGACATGAGTGTCAGCTCACTCAGAAAATGTTAGTTGCACTGCCTTCCAGAAGACACCACAGATGGTGGCTCGTTTTTGTTCCTCTTGTCTGCTGTAAGATTGATCAGGTTTGGATTGATGAAATTATTTGGGCAGGAACTGCCATTGCTCTCCTCCTGTCTGTCCACTGTTAAAAGAAGTGGCAGGAATGGGAATGTAAAATATACTTTTTAATGTCTTCCTCTCTTTGGTACTGCTTTATTAACACTTGAAATATTTATGGAGGAGAGTGTGGACTTGCTGGCCATGCTTCCTTGCAGTGAGCTACAAGTTTTATATTTTATAGCCTTCTCTGGGCTTATATTTTTTGTTGCAGTATAATTTGTAAGTTAAAATTAGGATGCAGAACTTTAGGTATTTGTATTCAACAGTGACTAAATAACTACTCTTGTGCAATGCGAGTCAAAGGTTTTTATTCTGAGCATGCACTGATGCCATTAAAGCCAATCATTGCTCTGTTGGAAAAGGTAGCAGGTGCCCACATGCATTTTGCAGAGCTCCTCTAGATTAGTATATAATTGCCAATATTATTTTAGGGACAATAAATTGTCTTCTTATATGAGTCCCTTCTGCTACCAAGATACTCTTGGGATTAGGAAACTTCTCAATATTGCAACTTAATTTGCCCTTTGAACCAACTATCTTTTCTTACTCCTTTCTGTAGTTACTTATTTTGGTAATAATAAATACTTATTATTCCTATACCTAGCTGCAGATGGAAGAAAGCAGTAAGTCTACAGCTAGCATGAAATTCTTGGCCCATATTTAAACAGAAAATGCAATTTTATAGTCAGACTAAGCCTTTGCCAGGAACAGATCCTCCTGGGAGCAATGTTGTAGTCAGACATGGAATATATGCAGGTGATTATTGACAGCCAACATGGCTGCACTAAAGGCAAATGGTATCTGACAAGTTTGGAGGCCTACGATGTGGTTACAGCATTGGTAGATTAAGGGAAGAGCAACTGACATCATCCACTTGGACTTGTGCAAAGTATTTGACACTGTCCCACAACATCCTTGTCTCTAAACTGGAAAGGCATGGATTTGATGGATGGACCATTTGGTGGATAAAGAATTGTCTGGATGGTCATGGAGAAGATATAATGCACTCCAGAAAGACAAATAGCCTGAGGTTAAGGTAATTTTTCATTATGTGGGAGACACCAATTACTGTGTTAACAGCTCTTCTAATGTGAAAGTTTTTCCAGATTTTCTGAGGTTTCCACTTTTCATGTCACTGACAAAGTTGTATCCAAAATGGAATTCTTTTTTTTTCTGGTTCATCCTCAACAGACTGTTTATGAAAAGTTAATTGTTATAGGAAACATGTTCTTAGAGTGTGATAAATGTATTTTGTGGTTTAGTTCAGGCTTCTTTTTTGTTAACCACATACTCTTCCAACAAATTGTACTAAATCAGTAACTGGAGAATATTCCCATAATCTCATTACTGCATACTATAACCTAAACTTTACCAGTGCCTCTTTGGCTTGCTAGCTTTTCCTTTTTTTTTTCTCTTGTTCCTCTCCCGAATGTGAGAGGAACAAGAAAGAATGAGCATAAGAGTCCTATCGGGGTTGTGCTCTCTCAGCTCCAGTGCCGTGTTTTACCAGAAGCACATTGCATGCATTAAAAAGCTGTTGTGTGCTCCTATTCTGTAGGCGCATCAAAGAAGCAAGTATCACCATGAGAAATGACTTGTTCTTGGATCCTTTTTCATAAGCTGTGTTTGGCTTTTGGTTATGTAGTCAGACTGCTGAGGTAAATAGACAGTGAAGATCAGGAAAATGGAAACCTAGTAGGCTTTTCTGGTGAGGAAAACTTGGATGTTTTTCTCTGACAGGATGCAGGTGAGAACATCTCTGTAATCATCTGCATATTAGCCTTGATCTTTTTCCCAGGGAATCTAGTCTTAGATCTTAGTGGGAATGGAATCAAGGCCTCTGTTTAGTAAACTAAAGGACTGTAAGAGGTGGAGTGCTGTAAGTAACAGTAATTGAATGCTGCTTTGATAACAAACTTTTCTTTTCATCTGCAAAATAATATCATGCTCACCTTGACAGATAGTTGTGAACAGAGAGCTCAATTCAAAATAAGCTTTGATTGTTAGTACCCAGAGGCCCACCCTGACACAGCCCTCTTCTATGTGGGTGCAGGCATGCTCATGTCAAGACACTATGTCTCTCAAAGCTTAATCCTTCTGGTGACAGGTGCGATTGTCCTCTTACATTTTTATTACAGTAAAAATCCACACTATTTTACTACACCCATACTTCAAGTCTTCTGTGGCTCAAGCTGTGTGTGCTTTCAGGATTTTATTGCTGCTTTATTCCTCTAAGAGATAACTATTGACTCTTTTGGGAGCCTAACTCCTTACTGAACAGCACAGCTGATACTTCTGTTGTTTGATTTTTGTCTGCTGTCTCACCCACTCTTATGGATTTCCATATGGAATGAACCCCAAGGAGTTTTGGGACATCTTGTGTTGCTATTTGTGAAGAACTTTTGAAAACATGATATGTTATGAGTCCTCCTGGGAGGAAGCTGGAAGTTGTGCTTGGGAAGGACCTGTGTATTTTCCTTAAATGCCTCTCAGAGAATCTTATCCTTATGTCTTGAAAATTTAATGGTTTGGATCACCTATAGTTTCACCTGCTGACCACTGATGTGTTCAGCGACCACAATTCAGGCAATATCCAACTGTCCTAGTCTTGTCCCTGTCTCTCTTTGAATCTTGTCCTGTGGGCTTACTCAGTGGCACAGACATAAACATTCTGCTCTTCTGCTTTTGTCATTTATTTATTAGCTCCTAAAATCTGGGAAGCTCTAACTTCTAGCTACTCTAGTGTGGGAAAGTTTTGACAGAAACTACACCAGTAATAAATTTCTTTCTCATTTCTTGTGGTTTAGGAATGGTACTCCCCCATTTAGTTCTCCCACTGAGACTCTCCCAAAGCAGATGCTGCTTGTTCTCCCTCCTCTCTGCTCCTATTGAAAGCACAAAAGGCAAAGATCATGGTTTGAGATTAAAACAATTTACTGGAAACAGCAATAAGATAAGAAAACAAACAGGAGCAGCAGCAATATTAATAAGAAAAGGTATAGGAAATGACAAATACCAACTGGCTCTTTCCCACTACAAGTCAGAGTCCTTTTCTACATCCTGGCAATGATGTGAGGTGATATCAAATAATATTAGGGTCTGGCCACACCCCATTCCTGGCTACTGTAAAAAATTAACCCTGTTCTGGCTGAAACCGGGACACCTCTGCGCTTTGCATTTCCATGTTCCTTAACGTATACTTTGGTTCATAACCCACATGCAGGAGTGACAGTGAGTGCATATAAAAAGATCACTTTACCTAATGCTGAGATACGGAGGACTCTTTTAGTATATTAAGCACACAGAAATGCCACACACTATTTTAGCCTGAAGAACAGAGTGCTGTATTTAGATAAATCTGTAAGATTGATTTAGGTAGTTACCTAAATTGGATTGTTTCCGGGCCAGTGGGATTAAGAACCCGCTTTTGCAAAAAGCGTTATGAGATCTTTAATGATGATACAAGGTCAGGACCTGGTTTTATGTCTCATCTGAAAGACCATGAACTTAAAACAACTGATTTGTCACTGTCTGATCTGACTATCTGTTTTAGAGACTGCTTTATTTTAGAAGAGATTTGTGTAGCCAGGAGTCTAAATGCCGTCAAAGCTTTTAGTCCTTGCTCTGTGCCTTGCCTGAGGAGGTTTCTAACAAGTTTTTATTATGAAATATCTTCTTGATTTGTTTTTCCCTTTTCATGGCAGGCCAAAATGAAGCTGCAAATAATATTTTACAGTTTGTATGTCTGTCATTTGCTGCTGTGCACAGAACTGCTTACTGCTCTGTTCTTGAAAATTAGTTAATTCCTGGGTTTTTCAGGAGGGTATCTAATTCTCAGTACTTTTTCTGGGTAAGTTCATCTTTCTGCCTACATGACCACCTCTCTGTGAGGCCCTTCATTGTCCCTTACTGTAAAACTGCAGCCACAGCAAGCTGCATAAATGTTGTAGGAGTCTGTAGACCGTGCCAGTCCTGCTTTAAGCATATGGCAGATAACTGTTTTGTGTGTGCTTGTGGACCCATGTTAAAAAACCCTCAAGTAATCACATAAGCAAAATCTTTCTGTCACAGTAGCTGCACTCTGAAAAGGCATGTGTGAGGAGGTTAAAGAAGCTCTCCTTCCCATTTACTCTTAGCATATTATATGTAACTTAGCCAGTTTTTTTTCCTTTACAGCAGAGATATAGAGTTGGGACCCAGCTCGTAACTTCATCGTTTATGTGGTGTGACCATCTGATTTCCACCCTCTTGCATGCACATTTATAGGTGCCCATATGAATTCCACATTGCCCTCAAAAGCACATCACTGTAGTGCCGCTTGATAGCAAAACCGCGTGTATTCCTGTGGTTGCTGTCAAAAACCTGTTTGGCCTGCAGCAAGGAAATGTGTCTATGCAGTAAACACAGACTAAGCCAGATGTTATCTGAGATGGGAGAAAATGAAAAAGGCTCTCCTATTTCAGAGTATCCAGTGAATGACCTGTGCCACGTCTTTACTTCCATTTATTAGGAAGTTTAGTTTAGCCCAAAAAGGACGTTTCTCTGCGTCATCTGTGCTTTTAGCAGCTTCATTTTAGCAGCAGCAGAGGAGGTGAAATTGAAATCAGAAGGCCTTAATTTCAAAGAGAAATAAATTTGTTCAGAAACAAAAGGCTTTTCTCTCTCGAGTCAGCAATATATTACTACCCTTGATTTGATTTGGAAGCTATTTAGGATGCTGCAGTTATATGGCTGGCTGGCAGTCTGGGTAACCTCATCACTGATGTGCCCATGAATGGCAGACTGTGAGTTGGTCACACCATACTGTTTGACTCATGGATTTTGAAGGTCAAATGCAACTTGGCACCAGCAGGGAAAAGGGATGCATAAGTTTGTAGTGAAATGTAGCATCAAATCAGTGCTTTCTGAAGAGGTGGGTGGAGAAGGAAGCCAAGTACACAAAAAGGAAATATAACTGGTGGTATTGCACATTAGTCAGAGCTTCTGAATCAGCTGGGGAAATTATGTCAGCCAGGCCTACTTGTCTAGAGGAAACTTCTTGTCTCAGAGCTCTGAGCTGGCACAGCCAACTCGAAAGGCTTGCTTTATGCTTTTGTGGCCTGTGCATTCTGCCATTTAGCACAAAACAGAAAAATCCAACTAGCTGACCAAAGTAAAGCAGGTTATTAAGGGCACTGTGCAAAGGCCTTTGAAACACTGTGAGGCTTGGGGCATTGAATACCTCTCTAGGAAGCCTGTTCTAGGGTCTGACCAAAATCTCTTAGTGAATAAATGTTTTATAAATTCCAGTCTAGACCTCCTCTGGTGCAGCTTTGAGCCATTCCCACATCTCCTGTCTCTGCATCCCAGGGAGAAGAGCTCAGCACCTCCCTCTCTGAGTCCCCTCCTCAGGAAGCTGTAGAGAGCAATGCAGTCACCTTTCAGCCTCTTCTTCTCCAAATTAGATAAGGCCAAAGTCCTCAGCTGCTTGTCAGGGCATTTCAGCCCCTTCACCGGCTTTGTTGCCCTGCCCTGGGCGCATACAAAGACCTTCACCTCCTCCTTAAATTATGAGGTCCAGAACTGCCCACAATATTCAAGGTGAGGTAGCACCGGAGCTGAATACAGCAGGGTATCTATGTATATCCCCCTGTAAAGCCTCTTGTCCTTCAGGAGTCAAGAGCACTTCCTGGTTTTGTACCATCAGCAAACTTGCCAAAGGTTCATTCAACTCCTTCATCCACATTCTTGACAAATATATTGAACAGAAGTGGCTCTGGAATTGAACCCTGAGGAACACCTTTAAAGTTGATACCTCAAAATTCGATCTTTGACTTACCCACCCTCCCCAAGTTTTTGTTTCCCCCTGTGCCCCGTATATGTCAAGGCAGTCCATAAACACTAATGCACTGAGTAACTTGATGCCTGTTTGAAATGGTTTGCTTCTTTCTCCTGTTTGACAGATGAGAAAACACAGCACAAACTGCTAAAGTGGCTGCCTAAGGTCTCACTGAAGCAACTGACAGAGGCATAGTAATCCCTGTGCAAGTCTTTCCCTTTTCCTCCCCTTAACCAAGTCCCCATAATTGCTTTTGTGGAAGTTCAGACTTCACAGCTTTTGGACTTTCTGGTGACTCTTAGGCTCGGATAACTGAATAAGATCTTTTGATACTCACTTCAACAAAAATTCACTTTTTCAAATATATTGTTTATTCGATGTATTTCCAAACTTAAGCCCCTGGTCTTGCACAGAGCTTGACTGTAGGGACTGCTCTTGCTCAGCCTTCAGGATCCTGATGAGGTGCATCTGCCACCATGACTGACTCCTAAGTGATTGTTGTTGCAAGTGCACACAAGTGCGTTCCAATTCAAATATGTTGATAGACTAGCTCCTTCAGGAAGGAATTCAGAGGAATCCTGCAATCCAGTCAACTTGAAACTGTATAACAAAACAGAAAGCAAATGTATGGAGTGCATGTGTGTTCCTTGGGAACTGGAGAGTGAGTAGAAGAGAAGTGGGGATCTATTTGTGTCTCTGCTGAGAGAACAGCTCTGCTATTTCTGCTGTGTCTGCTCAGCCTGGTTGGAGCCAGCTGGCCAGTTACACATCCCTACTGGCAGTAGCTCTGTGAGCCCAGACTGGCCACGGAACATCCTGCCCTTGTGTGTGAAATAGGGAAAAGCATGGGGGCCTGAAATTAGCAAATCAGAGATGTATATGTAGGGAAATGGTAAATGGCAACAATGAGGCTGAGGAGCAGTGTCCTGGGCAGGAATGAGCATTGCTGAAGGGCTTGTTCTGTGCAAGGCCTTGACTAATGACTGCTGAAACAACAAATAGCCCATTAGTTCACTGATGCTGCTAATACGGAAAGTAGTGTTGAATACCACATAAAGGCAACTATAATGCTGAAATGTGGGCAGAAGTCAATACAGCGGGATTCAAACAGGGGAGATCATCTGAAACATGGCTCAACTAGAGAAATAAACGTGTACAAAAAGAGGCTGAGAGTAGGCAGCTTAGCCTCCTTAGGAACAAATTGCCAGTTGATGTTTTTGGGTTTGGGTGTGCACTTGGCCTCTTCCCAGGGATTGAGGTGCCAGTAAGATGTGTTATTTTATGCAATTTGGAGCCGTCATCCAAGTCACATTCCATGACAAAACTCCCCTGAACAAAACTGCTCTCTGAATGAGCAGAGAGAGTTTCAAATACAGAGTGCAGTGCAATATTTCCAATAAGGGGAAGTGGTCTTTTGGATAGAGCTCAGAAAGGAGTCAGACTGAAGAACTCTGAAGACTAATTTAGGATAGCTGAAAAGAGCAAAGTAGGTTACTGCTAGACTGTACACAAATAATGAAAATAAAATAAAAAGACATGTTTTATAATAGCTTGCAAGCAAGGGAGGAGGAGACATAATAAAGAGGGAAACTGTTTTGGGAGAAGTGTTCCCAGAAGAGTAGTGGGAATTAATGGGAGGAAAATGTGCACAGGAATCATCCAAATTGTTTGTTGCTTTGAATAATGGACTTGTACAGAGAAGGACTAAGGCATCTTACACTACAGTTCTCAAAGTTCTAGTAATTCTCTGATTAGCTTGAGACTAGGAGGAAACTTGAAGGTGCAGTTTTCTTGTGTGGAATGTGCTTGGAGGCATTCTTCTCTTCTGCTTGAGAATAAAAAACCTTAAAGAGCAGTGCCTCATCTTGGATTCTTCCCATTTGCACTTTGTGTTTGTTTTCATTCTTTTCTGGCTGGAACAACACCTCCCCTTCAGTGTATATATTGATGGGGTGTTCAGATACAAATGTATTTTCCCAGAAAACCTCAGGCACGTCAAGCTGCAGCAGAGGGACATGCTGTAGTACCAGATTGTGTGGCACTGCAAATCCTCTCTGGACTGCAGTGCACAGTTCATGCTGATTTGCCTGAGTGGCTCCTGGAGGCAGTCCATGCACTTCAGAGGCTGGGCTGGTAAGGAACACCATTTCTTCAAAGGATCATGGACATATTTGTTTTCTTAACAAGTTATTTTCTCTGACTAGGAAGGGCAATGCTTCTTTCCTTTCCAATGTCCCTGAGCTTTCGGTTGATTTTTTGGCCGTCTGTTTTTCCAGAGATGATCTTACAGCACTTGGCCTTTCCCAGGTTTCTCTGTTCTTTGTAGCCTCCTCTGTGGAGTGCTAGGATGGAGGGATTGAATCTTTGTGCCCCTAAATACCTTTCTGTCTGTCTATTCTGTCTAATTAGTGCAGTTGGTTTTGTTTCATGAAATAATTGCAAACTCACTTACTATGCCTAGGGGAGGGGCAGGAAGAAATCCATCTTTTATGTCATTAAAAGTACAGACAAAAAAACCCAATCCCAAACAGATTCCCTTGAGGGTATCTGTGGCTTTTAATGTTATTTACATGTAGCTTGATTTTCGCTAATGAACAAGCTGTTCGTTTAGGGCTCTTAAATGAACCTTCAGCTTCAAGGGCTGCTGCTGAAAGAAGGGATGGGAGAAAGCAAAAGGGCAGGAGAAGAATGTGTAATGCTAACAGGATGCTCCCGTGAATTGTTCTTTTTTTTTTTTTAGCTAGAGGAGCTGCTCTACTTTGTAATCCTCAAGCAGCTCCTCTGTCATTTGCAAGGTCAGGATTTTCTGGCTCACTTGAAGGGATGCTCTCTGACCAATGAGGCATGAAATAGCACTTGGAGAAGGGCTTGATAAATATTGATTCAGAAATTGCCATGGCTGCTGACTTTGCGATTGGCCTGTTTACCCAGCAAATGGAAGAGGAATGGAAAGAAGTTGTCCATTTCTTAGTGATGGTGGCACATGCATTTTTCAATGCTGCCCTAGATATTTGAGGGGAAAGGGTTTGAAAGCTCAGCCCAGTGAGTTTTTTCAGGACAGTATAAATCCATTACAGCAGATTAGACTTTGGAATCCTTCTGCCTGCGGGAGCCTTCCCCTTTTAGTTTCGTTAGACTCTGAGTAGATGGTTACACTGTCTCTCCAGGAGGAGGAAAGTTTTCCAAAGCAAGCAGGATAGACATTTTGCTACTTTGGGGAATATTTGTGCAGTGTTCAGACAAAAATGAGTACACACTATTTGTGCTCTAAGCTGCATGAATTATGTCTCTGTTAGCCAGCTCTGAGCCTGAATCTGTGGTTTCCCATCTAGCGGTTTGTCTCTTACCCTACTGGGTCTCAGTAGCACAAAATGTGAACTAGCAGAGTGATATCACACCACTTCAGTATTTTGCATTATGCTGTTGGGCCACTGCTAACCTGCTATGAGGAACCCAAAATTCAGATTTCCTGTATTGCCAACCAAAACTTGAATTAAAAGACAGAATTATGGTAATTAATTCAAGCTCAGTGCTGTGCTAATGCAGTTGCCAGATTCTTTGAATGTCTCAGAGCGCAGGTGATAATGAGCTCAACATCCGACAGTTGTACTCAGTGGAGGCATCCCCTGGGTGAGCTGTTTCCAAATGCCACTGGAGCTTGTGGCAGCCCTGGCCAGCATTGCAGGGTAGTCCCTTTCCTACACACTTGAAAGGAATCCTGTGCTTATGTGGTGCTTCCTATCCATATTTTTCCTGTTAAACATTAAAATGAAACACAAATTGTAAGGGGCTATCACTGAGTCTGTTCCGCCACAGGAATTTTAACACCTTCTGATCTATACTTTGTGTGTTCAAACCTCCACAAGGTTAATGGGTGTCATTTTGTTTCTATTTAATTTCTGTGGCTTGATAAAGATACCTCAATAACAGAGGTGGCTGGGGACTTTTGTTAGAATCAGGAGTTCTCCAGATTAAATGTGTTGAACACATTTAATACTACAGAGAAGGTCGAGAAAAGAAAACTTTTATTCTGAAAAGCTTGTGGTCTAGGCAAAATAAAAAAGAAAAGAAACAGGAGAAACCAAGCCCTGAGTTCAACTGTGTGGAATCTTCTGTAAATAATGAGTAAATTGAAAAAAAAACCCCAATTTTCATAATATCTTCATTAATCAGTTTGAATTTTCTGATGTGTTTTGACTAGATTTGTTGTTTGAAAGGCCTAAATTCACAAATAACTGACAATGATGAGATTGAGACCTTGTTGCTCAGCACTCCCCTGTCTGATAGCTTGGTTGTCCCATGACAGCAGTAAGTTCTGTTCCCCAGCTCTCTGTTTGTGCTCTCAGTACCAAGCTCAGGACCCAGAGGAAAAAGCTCATCACTGCGATCTGTGCATCGCCTGTTCTATGACAGCCCCCCAGGCCCAGAATAACCATCCTTTGACATACCAACCCACCAGCCTCCTCCTAAGCCAGCCTGGCCCTTTCACAGCTGGGACCCCAGCCCCACAGGGACAGAACTGTGGTTCCTTTTACAAGGTATCACGGTGATTTGTGGTCTGGTCGCAGAGCTCTCTTTGCTTAGCCCTTCTCACCTGGCTCACAAGTGTTCCCTGGTGCTCCTCGATGTTGACAGCAAGTGCTGCCAGTCTTTCTGGCCATGCACCTTGCCTTTTGCTCCCTGTAGGAAATTGGCCCTTTTGTACCCTCCTGCCATGTGCTGGGAGACACCTCTCATAGGCCAGTGAGTATCTTCATCCTGACCTTCATCTGGGGAAGAAAGGGAATTGAGGAACAAAAGCATACAAAAGTAGGTATAGGCTGCAACTGACAGGACACTGCTCTGCCACAGGCATCTCCACATGCACTCGCTCCTCATGATTGCTCTTTGTGGAGAAATAACCTTCACAGGTCACTGTGCAGTAATACCTAATTCCTGATAACCTCCTTCAACCTGCTTGGGTAATGAAGTGCTTCTAGAGAGGGGCACCTTTTTATTAACATTCAACTATAAAGAAATATTGCTGTGGGTTGGGGCAGGGCTGAGAGGGGGCAGGGGCAATGGCGTATGGTGAAAACAGATTCAGGAGGCTTATGGATGTGTCTTTCAAAGAAGAATAGGGCATACAAATTTACCACTGGAAAAAATGACACTGATACATTTTGGGAAACCCAGACTGTCAAAACATAGATGCAGTGACACTGCCTGGCTGCTGTTTACTAAAAGAATTGGTTTAAAAAAAAAAAATTCTATTTTGCCTTGTCCAGAAGACAGAACATGGAGATTTTAAAACTGAATTATCAGTTTTATTTGAGCTTCATATTTAACAAGGAATGATTCTAGCCAACATATGTCGTACTCAGCTGTGTGGAAAAATTCATACAGTATTGTCCTCTAAGACCACTAGTCAGTGTATGCCGAGTTCTCAGGTGGCTTCTGATGCACTTTGTGTTTAATTAAAAAAGTCCAATGTAAAACAAAACAAAACTTTACTTTCCATGAAGCAGCAATAAGGTAGCTGTGTATTGCTTTTGAAATTGCTTAGTTACTTTTTTCTTATAGCTGCACTAATGCAGGTTTTCCACAGTTGGTGGGTTTTGTACACCAACCTGTTATTACAGGAGAGATGTCTCATTACTAGATATTTCTGCAAACCAGCTTGGTGGTGTTTTACAGCTTTCTAACATTGCCTATCAGATATTGCAATATTAAGAAACCATTTCTTATCCAATAATTAATTCTCTGAAATTGAAAAGAGGGATTTGTGAGCCTGGCTGCTATGATGTTATGATCATGTAAGAGTGGTAGGAATGGATTAGTCTATTTAAGACTTTCGGTTGGAAGGCTGTGAAACTACAGATTAAGCAGTAAAAGCTGAAGAAATGGCTTCTGTCAGAGAAAGATGGTGCAGGTGAGATGTTAATCCCCAGATTGTAAAATAAATATGGTAATACAAGTAGTGGGAGAACCTTTCTAATATTTTAAAATCGGACACTAGGTGGTTCTTGTCTTCATAGCTGGGACAGTATCAGATTTGTACTCAGAATCTGCATATTTTTCCCAAGAAGTCCCTGTTCTTTATGCTAAACATTCACTGGAGTTAACAATTCCCAACTACTGCTTTCCATTCCTGTCTTTGGGGTTGTTAGTTCATTGTGAACAATGTGCTGCTGTTTCCTTGACAGATGAGAAAGTGGCCAGAACCCAGTTTGTCTCAGAGGACTGTAAGGATTGGGGCCTTGCTCAGGCTTTTGGTATTCGCAAAGATTTAGTGAGGCAAGGCTGAAACGGTCACCTCCCAGGAAGACACGCTACAGGAGAGTGAGTGGGTCTCTTCTCTCACTTCTGGCTCAAAGCCTCATCAAGGCACTTGCTTGTTCCACATTTTGAGCTCTTTTTAAAACCTTGTATTGATTGCCTGGGCTTAGCCCACTTTGAAATACCAGGTTTCCCACCAGCTGCATAGCAGCCCTGCTCTGGTGTATTCTCACTGCCAGTTCTGCGTCCATAGTAACTGCAGTCTGAAGGGTCTCAGCAACTGCACTGGCTCTGAATGCATAATGTGCTGGGTGGATGGATGCAACTACTGTGTGTTCCTCATTCACTGCTGTGCATACCTGAAACACTACACATGCATTGTACCTTTAGTATGCACACATAAAAACGCTATACATCTGTCAGGAGAGCGTGCCTGGATGTATATCCCAGCAGTACTGTTATTGATCCTTCATGATAAAATTTTGGTTTTGAATGTAATTCAAAGCATTTTACAGAGAAGGTCGGTTTCATCATCCCTCTTTTACAGATGCCAATTCCCAAATGTAGGAGCAGGACAAAGACCTACCTATGGTTACAGAGGAAACTGAGACCAGAGGTAGGCCTAGATTTCCAGTTTTCCACATGCAAGAACACTGCTTGATCCAGCAGTCCTTGCTGCAGTGGATGGTGTTTCTATGGATCATGTTTTTTGGGGATCATTTCGTTATTGTGGTCAAGTTATTACATTAAAAGGAAATCTTACAAGTATAGCTCCAAGTTCTAGATGTTGTTCACATTGAGGATTTCATAGCTCTGACCTTTCTGATGCAGCTGTGACAGGTGCTTGTGCTGTGATTCTGTCTCTACTTTGAGTGACTAAGAAACTGAGGCAGGGAATAACAAAGTGACTTCCAGAAGTCGGGTTTGGAGGAAGTAGCAAGTCAGTGGATTTGTTGGGAGCAGTTTGCAGGTGTAATACAATGATGTGTTTCTTCAAGCCCTGCATGCACACGCATCTCTACCCACCAGAGGACTAAAACTGGCAGATGGTGACGGAGAACATGTGCTCCCAGGCTGTGGTGATGTTTCCCAATCGTTCTCAACACACAATGAAGAGGAAATGAAGGAAGGACAATGGGAACAAAGGGAAAAGACCCTGACCCATGTGTGTATCAGAACAACCTGCTCCACATGTCCAGTGGGATGCTGACTGCTTGTCCCTGTACTTTGGGACAAGATGGGGTGGGGGTTCCTAGTGCTCATCAATAGTGTACAGCAGCTGGTTCAATCTGGATCTTTGAATGCCAGTAGCCCTGGAGCCCTTGAAGCATGTGTATGTTTGCATGCAGCCTAATTAGCCCCATTATCATTGTCATTAATGGCTTTTAATGAAGAACAGATGGTTCTGTCAAGGTTTCAAGCTGTGAAGTTCACTGACCCATTTGTGCTAAAAGGAGGGGAAAGAAAAAAACAAACAAAAACCCTGGTTCCAAATTGATGGTGGTAGAAGAGAGTGAAAATGAGGATTGCCCAAACATAAATCTTATGTTTTTCTATACAGTATGATCTGAAGGTATATGCAGATGCTGACCAAAGCCCAGCTTTCCCTGGGGAAAGCAGAATTTCCTGGCACTTATCTTCACGAGACTCGGACACATCAGTTATCTTTGCCGTGTTTGAACTGAGACTTCCCCGTAAAAACATAGAGGAAGGAAGGGATTAAGATGATATACCCAGGCCTTGGAAAGGGTCATGAGGATAGGTCAGTACTTTTGAATTAAGGAAAGGGAGAAAGGGAACATAAATTTGGAATGATTCTCATTAGTGACTGAGTAACCCAAGTAAGAATCCTAAAGAATTTTAACTTTACCCTCTTACTCTCCTTCACTTTTTCTCCAGGCTTGATTGTCACTCACACATGGCTGTGAATGACATTTCTCTTTGCGGTGGTTAATGGCATGGACTCCACAAGATGATGATAAGCAAAGACATTTTATTGCAAAAATCCCAGGTTCTTAAACTGTTACTTTGTTATGAGTTTACATACTTGTGAGGCACAACAAACGTGTTTAACCAACCACTGTAAACCACGATAGGAACATGCTTCAGGTGTAACCAATCACCAACCCCACGGTGTGAGCACTTACTGGTTCTAACAATTGTTTTCCAGTTTTGTACCTTGTTTTTCACCTCTAGTTTAGCTGAGTCACTCCCAGAATGCTCTCTGGTTAGCCAAAGTAGCAGAAGTGAGCAAGGATTTTACAAGGGCAACAAGGCCCTCATTTTGTAAGGCCTTTCTGCTCTGCAACACTCTTCAGGGCTTTAGCTCCACCTTTTCATTCCAGAAGCTGGAATACTGCTGCTCCTCATTAGGAATTCAGATGGTACACAGTAAACCTGGCATCTTGGTGGAGACAAATTGGAAAAGATGAATCCCAAGCATAGATCATTTGCTAGGATGTAATTGTCTATCCTGGTGGCAGTTTTTCTTGTCTCCTAATTTGCTCAGTAATTATTGAACAAAAAGGGATGTGTAAATTGTAAGATCATGTTGATCAGTGCAAGATCTGACTTAATGAAAAGAAATTCCTTTTCTCTTTTAATTGTGAGGGAAGCTTTAATCTGCCTGTGATTCAGAATTAGCTATTTACTTTTGGCATGATGTTCTCCATCTCAATGAACAGTGTACAGACAATATGGAGTGTGTTCTTAGTGTTCACTTTTGTCTTCTGTTATTGAATCCACCCTATTTATGTGAATCATTCAAGAGTATCTGCACAGCACAGGAAGGGCCTGATGAAAAACTTATCTTTATCCTGGTCACATTCAAAAGGTTTCCTATCAGAATTCCAGTTAGAATTGCCAGTTAGAATGAATGCAAGTTGTGGTAGTACCTTTGTAGAGGAGTTTCACACAGGACCATGTGTCTCGCACTTCAGGTCCATGCAGGCCCTACTCTTCAGTATGGATAGATTAGATCTGGGGCTTGAAATAGTTATTGGCTCAATTGTAATGTCCTCAAATTGAACTTGCAACCTGCCCATTTCCTTATAAATTTAGAAGTATTTAAAGACATTGCTGAAAAGTATTGTAAGTAAGAAAAAGAAATAATTTTATCCTTGTGTTGGAGGAATACACCACAAGAGTAAACATTAGCTGTAAATGCGTCTTCTCCCCTGCCAGTCCTCTCTTCTTCTCCCTCCCCCAGCTTCTTGTTTTTACTTCATATTTTCATTTGGAAGAAGGAAGAAATTAAATTCATTAGCACTGATCCAGTGCCATATTTAATTATCTGCAGTATGGGGCACTTCTGTAATCTTGTATCATGAGTACAGTGAGTTAAGAGGTTTTGTTTAGTTTTTTTTTTTTTTTTGTCTTCTCCTTCCTCTGCACTAGCATCTATTAAGGATTAAGTCAGGTTATATCTGATTAATTTGCATTGCCTTTATCAGGCTGCAGAAATAATTATCTCTCACTAGGAGAGTTTTCAAACAAACACAGTCATGTCCATGAAGTAATTTTTCAAGGAGTCTCTCTGGAGCTGCCAAAGGAGCTGCCAAAGGAGACTTAGAGCATTAACAAGCAAAAATTTTAGTGCTCTTCCCTGGGTCCTTCCCAGCTGTTTTACAAAGCTTTACCTGCCTTTGTGCCTGGTCCATGCCTATCAGGAAGATGTAAGACTCATAGAAATAAAGACCCCTTATTTCATGAGATATGTAGCTGACTTGCCACAATCCCTTAAGTGGGCTGTGTTTTAGATGTGTGCTTGGGAGTAATGCACCCTTTATTATACTCTCTTCTGTGGAAGTTTAGAGAGGAGGGATTGGGAAGGTATAGGGAAGCAGCTCCGGCAGAACATCCATATGTAATAGCTTTAGGTGCTTAAGCATTCCTATGTAATGTGCACAGGAAATTTGGCCGGTTGTCTCATTAGCTCCCATACAAGGCAGCAGCTGAAGACCAAGGGTGAAGAGGAAGCATGGCAAGCTTCATTAGGCTGAGTGGAAACATTTTCACAGGGCTTTATGGAGAGTGAGAATGTCACACTGGGTTTGCAATCAGTAGAATGTTTAAAACTGCAAATTTTGGCCCTCATCCCATCTTGAGCCAGACTGGAGGATCCTTTCTTTCCCTCCTTCCCCTTATTTAATAAATGCTTTGTTACCTACATATACAGCAAAGCTTTTTAAGGCTTTTAGTATTAGTATTTCCTACATCTGTCCATTGATTTTGGTTTTCCTGGCTTTTGAGTTGGTCAGGGGTGTGTGTTTGATTTTTTTCAAGGAGTGTAACCCACATGGGAAAGTGTAACATTTTCCAGATAGGAGCCTGCAGGAGAGACAGGGAAGAGGAGGACTTGGCTACCTGACTACTGCCACAGCCAGCTGTTGAAAACAACACTGACAGTGTCAGGTAGGAGCTTGGCAGAAGGAAGGGATTAGGTCCAAAGGGAAGGTCTTGTCTATGCAGACTGGAAAATAGGAGAATTTAGTGAGAAACAAGGTAGAGAAACACTCAGATATGAACCAGTTTTGAGAATCCTGTACTTGAATGCATTGGAAAATTCAAAAAGGTGAAAAGGAGGAGGAATCGCTGGGCAAGACAGCTAAAGACATGGAGGCTTTCTAGGAGGGTGGCTTGGAAAGCACAAGTGAGAGAGAGAAAGGTGAGTGAAAAGGAGTTTAAGGAAAGAAGTTCGAGAAGAGTCAGGACAGGAAAGTTTCATGGGGCAGCGTAGTGCTTGGAGAGCAAGGTGGTTCCTGATGAGGTTTGGAACAGATCAGGGTAGGAGTCCGAGCAATTTTTTTTTTTTTTTTTTTTGAGAAATAGGGTAGTTCTATTCACTGGTATCAATATGCTTCTTTATTTCAGGCTTGGATGCTTTTGCTAGGCCTTTTAATGTACTAACATTTTTCTTTTGAAAGGTTTTCTCACCCCTCATTAACATCTGTATATAAAAAGCATAATTTTAGTACACTCAGATTTGGTCACAAATGCGATTTTCAAGTTTAATGTTAATTAGTGCATCAACACCAGTTGCAATCTTAATTGGTGTCTATCTGTCCTTTAGTACCTAAACAATTAGACAAGGGTGTAAATACAGGTTCTTCACAACTTGCTCTTCCAAGAGTTAGTCACTTCACAATGCTGGCAAATCACTTTTCCAAAGTATATCCTAGGGCAACAATTGTCAGTTAAGATCTAGCTGAATTAAGCCATTTATTATTTTAGATCTTTGATTTCTTTCAAAAGTATGTTGTCAGTACTGTTTTCTATACTTAAGATTTAAAAAAATCAAATACAGAATGGCCTGAATGAAATCTCTCACTTGTATTTTTCTGGATTTCTCTCTTGTTTTGAGAGTCACCACACCATTAATTTTAGAGGAAAAAAATTAATTTTTGATGCAAAATTTGTAGCTTTATAAGCTTTATGACAGTTTCCATGGGAACCAAGTATGAGATACAAAGGCTGGGCATGTAACTCGCCCACCAGCTCTGCCCAGGGAAGCTGTGCAGGTGACAATGAACAGGTGATGCAATGTGACTGTCCTTGCATCAAACTCTAATTGGACACATGCAATATTTACAGAAAAATTTGAACCCAGAACTAGTTCAGCTGGCTTTGTATTTTGTTACAATTTGAATTACCAGTTTAAACTTGCCAGTACAAAAATGTCAGGTTACAGCCTTGCAAAGTTGCAATAGGAAATAGCACAAATAGAGCAGATACTGAGGGTGTGTAACTGCAAATATTACTTGATATGTTTAAGACACTTGACATTTTTTTAAGCCCTCTGTAAAGTGCATCTGAATGTTCACTTACATTTCAGCCATCTCTGGAGAGTCCTAGACCCAGTTTTCAATGCTGTCCTATTTTAGGGTGTTGTACTATAATTTACATGCAAATAGTATCCGCATACTATTTTGAAGCAAAACCCAGGGAGAATCTGGTAGAGGTCAGAAAGGTTGAGCATATGGCTTGTATTTAGAAATCACTGAAGTTTCATTTAGCTGTACTTGGTGCCTCATATGACTGTGAAATGGGTAAATACAAACGTATCTGTAAAAGTGATACTTAAGGTTATGATTTTAAGGTTATTCCACAGTGAAGTACGAAGTCTGCAATGAAATTAATTTCCCTTTTTTTTTTTCTTTCAGGTGGGAATATTTATATTTGTGGAGACTTTTGTTTTTAGCCTCCTAAATATCTTTGGTTTCAGCTGCTCATCTTTGTGGAGTGCCATGAGTATTTGTTGAAATTACGCCTGCAAGGCAGATGATATTCAGTGACACTACAGTATCTGTACGAGCCTGGGACTCCACCTGGATCTGTTTAATTCTGCTTTGTGTTGAGTTCTATTTGTTGTGTGCATGTTAACTACCCGACTCAATTTGAATATTGAGTTTCTTTGCCTTCTCTCTCATTCTTTCTTCTTTCTGTGTTGAACTATACATCCAAGACAGTTTGTGGCATTGTACAACAGAGGTTGTAAATTTTGGCACTCCCCCACAGGAACTGGGCCACCCAATAGAGCCTAGGCTGGCTCCACCTATGGCAAATTACTGTATCAGAGGAAAGGCCACAGGGCTGCCAGGCAGGGCCTGTTGTTGGTTACCTAGGTCAGGAACTGTTCTACTTTTCCCTTAGCTTTTGCTATGAAAGTGACTGAGGGTTCCTTAGCAGGAACCTGATGAATAAAGGCTCTTTTGCTTCTCTGGGTGCAGAAACTTTCCAGCAATTTGAACTTGCTGTGAAATTGCTGATTTTCACTTACTGCTTTATCTTTCCTTGATTGCTTAAACAAATGGAAAGTGAATTAGAAAACTTTAATTTTAACTCTTTTTACTTTTGCTGTTCTATATCCCTAAGGAAATAAAAGATGGGAGAGTTTACACTTTCCATTAATGTAGGAGTCACTGTGACAACTTTAAAGGGAGATGAGAACTTCAGAATTTGAATCACAGCATCTTTCAGCCCTTGTATTAAGGTGCAACAGGTATTCTGTGCTGAAGGTTATCCTTGAAGTCCCAAAGCTATACAGAGAGTGCCTGTTGTGATGTCATGTGTTACTGCAGAGCACTGGGAAAAGAGTGAGCTGGTGTGCTGGGGACATGAGTTTTGGTGGGGTTTGGAGTAGGAATGTGCTATGCAGAACAGTGCAAGGAATAGAGCCAGGACAGGAAGGAGTTATTTGGCTATGAGCTTGAGGGATAACCTTATTGTTGGAAGAGCAACAAGAGGGAGAAGGCTGGGGAAATGAGTAGTCATAGCAGTAAGGAATGAAATCATATCGTTGGATGTGTGGGAATAGCAACAGACTTACACAACAGGTTGGTGAGGGGAAGTCAGAAGATACAAGAAACACAATAGAATTCCTTTAAGAAAAAAAATATTAACCCAAATTACAAAAGTCCATCATAATTCTGCAAGCTAAACAAGTTTCATGGACACCTAAATCCAGATGTTTTGAAGTGGGAGCCTAGAGTATGCTCATTACTAGCAAATTGAGGTATGTGGGAGGCAACCCAGACGTTTCCCCAAAAACTAGTGAGTGTCCAGCATAAGGAGGAGGCAAACAGGTCTGAGGCAAGATTCCTGCCTGCTGGGCACATGCTGTAATTCTGGCAGAAATGTTGCAGTGCATTATGCTGAGCAGCTGAACCCTTGTGTACCTGTGTGACTGACCAGTTCTGATCAACTAGATATTCAAATTAATTTCTCTTATAACTTAATTAGTACCAAAGCTTGAGCCAGCAGTGTTCATGCTGTCAGCCTAAAGGACAAGTAGACGTGGCAGCTGTGGTGTCTTGATTTTAAGTAAGGCTTGGCACAGTGCTGCATGGCACTCTTGTAAGCAAACTCAGGAAGCAAAACCCACATAAGATTGGCACAACCAGTGGAAAAACTAGACTGAGTAATCTATCAATAGTTCCTTGTCAAGCTGAGAGAACATTCAAGTGTGGTCATCAGAAATCTGTCCTGGGTCCAGAACTATTCAATATTTTAATTTGTTATTTTGACAATGGGACGACAAGCATGCCTATGGGGTTTGCAGATAAGACTAAGCCAAAAAGGATTGTCAGCCTTTTGGAGGAAAGAATTAAAATTCATAATGATCTTCATAGATTGAAGAAATTATGTGAAATCCAATGAGGTGAAATTCAGTAAAGACAAGTGGTTATAAAAAGGAAAAATCAAATATACAAATACAGAAGTATTCAGTTTTGGCACCATGTTTTGAGAGTGAGAGACAAATGTGAGAGAGATCAGAGTTCTAGAAAACATAGACTGTGTAGAAAGATGAAAGGAACTGTGTGGCAAAGAATATGATAAATAGAAATGTATCAATATATTTAATATATCAGTATATTTAATATAACAAATAATACACAGTATATTATAATATATAATATGCTAATAAATATAATTAATATATATATTAATGTGATTGTTAATATATGCCAGGTAGTTACAGTGAAGACTAGATATTCTCAGTGTCTAACAAGCTAAGAATATGATGAGTTGTATTTGCAAGGAGAGTTTAGGATAGATTTAAAGGGAAAGCTGTTTTTACCTTTAGGAAGATAGCATTATAAGAAAAGCTGCCTTGAGATGTTATGAAGTCTGAAGTTTTTGAGTATTGGTGTGATGAACATCTGTTTATGGTGATTTTTGCATACCAATCCTACCTTGTGTGAGGGGATGTATAACGTGGAAATTCTTCAATGAATCTGTGCTAGACAGGGATGTAAAGGGGAATAATGTGTAGGAATGAATGTGTAAAAAATTGAAGTATCTGTCTTTTTGTCCTGTAGTGTGGCTTCACCTTGCTTTCTCGCTGTTCTTCACGGGAGGCTGTCTTGTGTCTGTGTTCTTCAAATAATATGGGCAAGGCCCTGTGCAAACTTATTTAGTTTCAAAGTTATTTCCGCTTTGAGAAGACTGGAGGACTTGACTCCAGAATTGTTGTTCAGCCTTAGTTCGTCTGTGAATCTGTTTTGGGTGGCCTAAGACCTATCACATCTCTTGCTGCAAAAATTTTAAGAAAAAAGATTTGAAAATTTCTACTGCCAAATAAATAGGAACTTCTGAAAATGTTGATCTTGCTTGGGGTTGATAGAACAGCAAAAGGCAAATAAATAGATGCTGAGTGTTTATTTCCTTTGTATTATGTGCTAAACTGATATATTTTAAAACATGTTGCTAACTCCATTAGGAAATTGAAATAAGCATTTTCTAAATATCATGAGCCAGAAGCTGTATAAAATATTTGCATAAAAATGGGCAGGTTCAAATGAATTCAAAGTTATTTAAAAGATTTGGTAACTTTGCCAATATAGAGAGAGTATGGCCATGGAAATTATGAAGAAAGCATGCCTACTTGCAGGTATAAGAAATGTGATGGCATTCACTTGCTCATATCTGCAGCAGGTCAGGCAACTATGACGACTCTGTGATAATCCTTGTACTTTGCAGCAACTTTTTCCATTTAATTACTTGAAGCTGATCCCAGAACAAGAGGATGTATATTGCTGTGTTGGTGGACAGTTAAGTGTCTCCCATTCAAATGTAAATATGGAGATTAAATTTATAGCAGGATATGGCACAGTAGACTGTGTCATGAGTCAGAGTGAGACAATGTATGAATAGCTTCAAGGTCAAGAGACAAAATGCGTGATGGGCTGATCTTCGTGTTTAGCTTATAGGGAGAGAAGCTTGAAACATTTATGAAAATTGCTTTTGTTTCTAAAAAGCTGTTTCATGGAGCTAGTTGAACCAGCAGGACCCTCTTTCTTGTTGATTCAAAAAGAGAATCGAGTTGCCTGGTGACCTGTGTGTTGTGCATTCTCACATTGGTCTCCTGCCTGTTCTCTGCTGTGGCAACTGGCAAATTTTCTGGACAACCCCTAGATTTCTGTGATTCTCTGGTTTCTTCTTATCAATGTACAACCATTAAAGGTTTGCTAGCACATTGATCCAGTTGCTTAAAATTTTGAAGTTCTGAGCAATGACGATTGTCTTGCAGTAGAGAATGGCTGCCTTCTCATACCCACCATTGCACCATCCATTGGGAAAGCTCAATTATAGTTTCCTGGGGAAGTTCAGATATTGGATAACAATAAGATATTCATGAAGCCCAGAAGGAACACACCAGTAGACTACACATACAGGTGCACAGCCCGGGCAAAGGAGACAATTCATGAATTTTGCTGTGTCTCAGCAAAGGAGTCACAGTTTTGCATGCTGGTAACATGCAGTACAGCCTGAAAGAACAGTGTAGCTGGGAATGCAAAGCAGACTGTGAGGTAGAGAGAACATGGCCCACAGGAACACTGAAAAGCTATGTTTGCCTTATCATATGCAACCACACACCAGTTTCCTCTCCCCACCCCCATCTTGTTTCCTTCAAAGCAAATCATAGATTCTTGAAGACCTTTTTAAGCAGGATATGACTGAATTTCAAATCTTTTCTTTATTGTGCATTGTGAGAAGGGAAACTGATGGTAACCTCCCTACATGACTTTTGTTCAAGCAATACTTTTTTCTGACTGGCTGCAGATTTGTCTACCTCTGTGTGATATTTCCTGCTCCAGTTCTCTATGTGAGCTTTAATTAATCTGCAGTAAGTGGGAAAATGTACGGGTCCTTTATTTTCTTGAACAAATGGCTGCCATCTAAGACAATCTTCACTGTCCTTTAGCTGTGCTGCTCTAAATGTCTGTTAAATGTGGACTGTGGAAGAGGCATGGACAATGTACATTGAAGTTAAACATTTATAAAAAAGGTGAGAGGACTGTGTATTTATTTAGTCTGCTAGTTCGCTTTCAAAAACTTGCAGACCTTCCTTCATCCTGACACACTGGCACATCTCACATGAACATTAGCATTACTAATCAACCCAGACTGACTTTTTGAAATTACAGACAACCTCTTTGTATTGTTTTTGCAGGCAGCTACAAGCATCTCTTTATTATTTCACAAATACTATGTATATTATCCAACAAAAAGACAATAATAAACCAGTGAGGAGTTTGCCCCAGCTTAAGGGCTCAAAGTTATGAGAAGGACATTGCCTTCACAGCCTGCCCCATCCGTACTGCAATCTACTACCTGCCAGTAAGTTTGCCAGACCTCTGTCTTAGTTACCATTGCTACTGTTTGCCTGTGGAAAGTTGGTGATTTCAGTGGCTGGCCTGTGAACTGCAGTAATTAAAATCATAGAAAGGTAGAACGGCCTGGATGGAAAGGAACCTTACACAGACCGTCTGGTTCCAACCCTGCTGTTGGATTTGCTAAATCAGTGCAATTTACTCACATAAACAAAGCCTAAGTCAGTCTCTTTACTGCACAGCCTCAGGCCTGTGGGAAAATTCAGCTCATGAACTGTCTGTCCACTCTATACAGAATACATTATGCCACAGCTTATGCCAAAGCTGTAACACTGATTCCATTCATGTGTTTGCATTGCTGTGATAAGAAAATACGACTTGTCTCGCCAAGACCAGGTAAAGACATGCAGTGTTAACAACCCTGGAACTCAGCTCTAAAAGGTTTGGTGGGCTGGTTTCTTTTTAATTCTTTTCATGCTTACTGAAGGAGAAATGTTGTAACACTGCCCCTGTGTAACAGAATGAACTTGAGAGCACTGGTTCCTGATAGGCTCCTCTTGCATTTGCTACTTTAGGTTTAAAACCCAGTTTCTGCGGGAAAGGGAAGAAGCGCTAAATGGGAGGTGGTTGCTGTCAAAATGCTGGGACTGGTGCAGATACCCGAGTTCCCAGCCTTGCTGCTGCCTGTGCCGTCTCTGACACGTCATGTAAACTGTGTCTGCTTTGTAAAGCTGTGCAACAAAGCTACTGTTCCCATGCCCCCCGTTGTGTGCTTGTTCTCTTTGTTTAGCTGTTGCCTTTTAAGCTGATTCTTTCTAGTACAGTTCAACTTACTGTGCTCTTTCTGGCTTTGCATCTCACTGCTGTTGATTATTCATCTGCTTTCCTGCTCTGCATGTCAATATGTACACAGCATCACAAGATGATGGCTACTCAAACTAATAGCAAATATTTTTCAAATCATCCAGCTAGATAACAATTTTTTTTGGTACATCTCTGCTTCTATTTTGCTTCACAAAGCAACATGGAAATTATTCCACAGCTAAATTTGTTGGCCTCTTTCTGCTACAACTTTCAGGCATGGGTATGAAGAAGAGGCATGACAAAGGGAAAAGATAAAGGAAGCAACACACAGGACCAAAACAAACATCAAAATGCCTAGGCTGAGGTGCATCTTCATTCTGCTTCTGGCTCTGAGGCTATCGCTTCTACAACATAAAGCCAAGCTCTGTAGGACCTTTCTACAGCCTTGGCCTGAATTCTGTGTGATGCTTTGTTATGGGTCTTGTTTTACTTCAAGCCAGTGTACCTCTATTTTTCAAGTTCTAAAGCAGTCTCTCCTTTTGGAAGCTTAGACCACACAGAGATATTCTCATATCTTGATTTGTTTTGGTGTTTTTTGGTGTGGAGGATAGGTACTGTGCATCAGGTGCCAGAGGTGCCTCTGTGGTTTTGCATTTACCCTTCACTGTCACCATGATCATAGCTCCATCTGGGCCTTTTAAAACAATGCCCAGCTCACTTGCCGTCTCCCTTCTTTGCTGCCCCTCTCCCATGGCTGTACCAGCAGTTACTAAAAACTGAGTTTGCAAAACTGCTCTTCACCTGTCAGGCAAAACTTTACTTCCCTGTGTTGACTGGTGTCCATCCAAATGTGAGGTAGCTCTGGCTGCCTACTTCAAGTGCAGTAGTAATCATCCTGCCTGTTCCTCACAGCCCTTCCCCCAGCCAGCATCTATTTGCTTAACAAGCCAGCCAGCTTGGCATTTGCATATCCATATCTAAGGGCCAGAGTCTTAATTTTGCTGCTGGCCTTGTCTAATCTCCTACAATTACTTCCAGTGGTGGTAATGGGGTGAGGGCAGACAAATAATAGAAATAATGAAGCTGGATGATGCCTTCTCTTGGCTGCTGGCAGTGTCCTCTTTGCAAGGATAAAACTCTTCATAAGCTGCAGAAGTCTCCACTTAAAAGGGAAAGGCCTATGTGGTGGTAGAGGTATGAACAGAGGGGGAAATCTCGTAACGGGTTTTTTTGATGATATTTTTCTTTTTGTCTCTCTTGTGAGGTCTGTACCACTGTATACTTTACTGGTGTTTGACCTGGTAAAGCTCTGAGCTGATTCTGCAGTTGTTAAGTGTCATGTGGAAACAATGGACTGAGAGAAGCTGTCAGACTGACTATACTGAATTTCAAAACATCCATGCAGTTACTCTGATATTTTCCCCTGAGAGTGGAAAGATTTTTTATCCTTCTGACAGCAAGTCCTTCAATTTGTCAAATACTGTATCATGGATAGACAAGTTGGGTGCTCAGCTTTCCCAAGGAAGAAACTAGTTTAGAAGAGGTGCATAGTTTTACTTGTTGCCATAGACATCTTCCTTAGTGTTTCCTCACATTTGAATAAAGAACCTTTGTCCTTTGAAGCACAGGTGAGGTATATTTAACAAGTGAGAAAACAAAGGGATGAAGAGTTTTCTTTCAAAGAGCATGTGATGACCATGAAATTAAATTAAATCAGAAACCTGGAAACAAGTAAAACTCCCAAACTCTCAAATGGTTCCACTGTCATTAATTTTTTTTTTTTTTTTTTTTTCCCATATCTGAGGGTATTTTAGGAAGAGAGGTAAGACTTGGGGTCAGGGGATGGGAGTTCTGCTCCTGCTTTGACCATCATTGAAAAAAGGGTTATATGCAACTCTGTCTAGAATTTGCTTTAGAAATACTACTTGGATTCTTTATCTGGAGAAAAGAACTGCTACTCACCCCATGCCTCAATTCCATGTAGAAAACTTGCATGTAACTACATCTTTCTGTGGTTTTTCAGCACTATTTTGTGATTGTCTTTGGGAAGTATTTTGAGATGATTGAAGTGAGAAAGACACTGAAGGGAGAAAGATGCAAAGTCACGCATTTTAGGTTTCACAAGAGCTGGTTTTTATTTTATCACTGTCTGGGAATGACTGGACAGAACTCCCTTTGGGTTTAGTTAATAACAATCCAGCTGAATCAGTAGTATGATGTTTCAGCAACCTTCCTTCCAGAATCTGGATGTGCTACTTAATACAGTAGACTTATGCTTTTACAGGCAGGGGAATGGGACAGACCCAGGAGCAAAACATGGTTGGACAGGTTACAAAACTTACTTTGAACAAGTCTTAGTGATGTATCTTTATTGTAGGGGAAAATACATTGCACATCAGCATTGTATTGCTATTCAAGAGAGCAGAAGTGAATCTTTTATCTAGGTTAGTCCAATATGCAACTCTGAATGGGCTCTCTCACTAGAAGTGAGTGACTTAGCAATGACATTCTTGCAAATTAGGAAGAAGGATGGATCACAGAAGCTGGAGGCCAAGGCTGCTAGGAAGTGAGGGAGCATGATTGGTGTGGAAAAGGGCAGTCTGGCAGCATCCTGGTGTCTGGCTTAGTACCTTGCCTAACAGTGATTTCTGGCAGGCTGTCAGCTTTAAGTGAAAATGAACATCAAATTGGTGATTCATAGCCAGTGCTTTTGAAACAGCCTGCTTCCTTCCAGATGGAGTCTGAGGAGAGTTGTGGTTCCTTCATGCTTCCCTACGTTGCTTGCAGTCAGATGCTTCCTAACTTCTCACCTCTGGTGCCTACTGACAGTGCAATACTTCAGTCCCAGCTCTTTAAGCCATTGACTGCCCCTCTCCTCCTCTGTTGCTTCCTTAGCCAGCTCCTGAATGGCAGGCAGTGCTTCCTGTAAAGATGTTGCTTCCAGTTCTGTGGTATCTCCAGGGTGCAGGCTCTGGCTGGTTTTGTTTTGGAGAGGGACTCTGCAACTAGACCACACTGATCTTTCCTTCCTGCTCAGTTGGGGTGGAGAGGTGTTCTCTGTTAATGGAGCAGCAGAATACTTAGAGGTGTTATGCATCACACAGACAGAGAGAAAACCTGCAGATTTTCTTACAGCGCTAAAGATTTTAAAGGATGTTGAATGCGTCAATGCTAATCCTGCATTGGGCAAACTGCCAGAGTCTGCCTAATGCCTTTGCTGGTCTGACATTTGAGCCTCCATCCTAATGGATGCCAAAGCGGATCCCTCCACCTCACAGAGTCATTAATTAGAGCTTAATGACTTTCTGAGAGAAAGGCCTCGGAAATGAGATTCAGAGAATTTCCTTCTGATAAAGTGTGGCGTACGTACCAGGTTCGCCTGCTCTAAGGTCTTTTAAGTCAAATGGTCTGTACTTCTGTTTACAGTCTCTACCTTTTTTCCTGTCATGGTCACATACAACACAAAACCTATTCTGTGTAGAATGACAACTTCTCTTACTTCTGAAGCTATTTTAGGTTTTCTCTGGGCATTAAATGAATTTTAAACTCTGCTGATACTGGCATGGCTCTTGGAATGACGACTCTGTTTTATTCCAAAATTCTTTTCAGCCCCAGGTTCCTGTAATTGTGGTTTCTATGAATTTTTGATATATTTAAAGTTGGGTCTGATTGTACAAAGATCCCATTTTTTATTTTTTTTTTTTTTCAGATAACACTACCTCTTTTTTTTTTCCCTAGACATCATATTCAGTATTAATTGTCCATCAGTTTAAGTCTGAAACTCTCATTTTCTTAACAGAACTAAAATGTGGGCTCTCCAACAGGCATTGAGAACCATTTTTGCTTCTTAAATATGAATGCATTGGGGGTTTTTACGTATATATATTCTATAAGATTCCTAGGCTTTAGCCTCTGGCTGTGAACTGTACTTGTATGTTGATGGTGGAGTATATGAATATGGGGTGTCTGTTTTTTGAGGAGTCTGGTCATGATTATGAGGGTTGGACATGTCAGTGTTTTCTATCAATCTCTTTGTAAGGCAATAGGAAGTTCTGAGATGTTCAATTCATACTGGTAGCAATCACATGTATTTTCCCAGTAATTTTCTTGAAACTAGCTGTGTAGTCATCTACATAATGCTTTTGTCAGATATTCATTTGGTGTTGCTACGGGGCGACTAGTATTGGCTTGAACAAGAGTTGGAGGAAAAAATCTCTGAATTTGGACTTGTAGGCACAATCATGTAATTTTGCTAGTGTCACCAGCAGTTATACTAACTTCAAAGTGCCTTTCCAAGATTTTGGATTCAATTAATGCAATCAAGTGTTAATAGAGACTTGGTTCTCAAAGCAGGCCTCTTCCATTTTGTTTTGCTCTGTTTGGATACATGTATCTAAGAGCTGGGTACAGCAGTTTCCCTTCTAGAATGCTGTTTAGGACATACTACATGTCAGCTGCTGTAGCTCTTACACAAGCCTTATAGAAAAATGTTGAAGTGTAAGGCTTTTTTATTTTTAATACTTTAGTGCTTCTACCTGTGTTATTTTTGCCAAGCCAGGATCTTCAATTTAATTGTAAAGTGAACCAAAGCTGAAGAAAATTGGAAAGAGTATGGCTTTTCATTTCTTCATTATAGGATTTTTAAATGTGTAAATAAACCTTTTTTCAGATATTCAAACTTATATTGAGAGTAAAAAGATGTCTTGAGCTATACTTAAAACACTAGTATAATCTTACAGTTAAAAAAATGAGAAGGAAAAGAGGAAAATCAGAAAATGTTGCCCTTCTACTGTATACTTTACATTACAGGTTGGTGCTAAACTTCAACTCATAAAAGAGAGTAAATCTGTGTATGAGCCATGGGGTGTGTATATGTGTACCTGTGCAAGTATGAGGCAGTGGGCTGATTTAACTAGAAGCAGGATGGGAGATTTTAACTATGGGTGGGAGAAGAGAATGATTCTGGGATGTTTCTGATGGAGTCTGCACCCTCCAAATCCTCAAGGAAGGAGACAGGAGTTGTGCCTTCTGTAGCTGAATGGCTCACAGTGTGTAATGCCAGGGAGCACACTTCCGTCCCAGCACTGCTTCATGATCACAAGGCTCAGTTTTACCGTCATTCGTGTTTTTCTCACCCACTTACTTCCTCTTTTCTGCATCAATTAACCTCTCTTTTTTGAGCTTAGGGTACCATACATTTACATTGTGACTGATCAATGTCCCTCTCAGAATTAATGTCCCTCTCAATGCTCTAAGGAAAAAAGACTGGCACCCCCCACCTCCCAGGCAAAAGTCCAGTCGGACATGACTTCATGGCGTGTTTGACAAAACACCATGACCAACCCACTCTGGTGATGGCCCAGCATGTGACTGACTGGGGAGGGGGCTGCTTCAGAGAGGCCTTAGGCTCAGACTTGGGAGGGAGCTTGGGGTGTCCAGGCTGTTGCTGTCTCGTGTGTGTTCATTGGCTGTTTTAACCATTTTTTTGGCCGCTGCTTTTGGTAGCGAGGTGTGCTCACTGTTTCTTTGGATTAGGATAAGTCGATGCTGGAACAAGAATAGCATTTGCTTTTTGGAGTCTGAAATGGTTTCTAGGACAGGAAACTGTAAATTGTAATTTGGTGTGTGTATTTAATAAGGGCAGGGGACTGATAATTTGAGAAGGATGGTAGATTGCCTCTTACAGAAGTATCTACAGACCTTTCAGATATGGAAGCATAATATTTGTAACAGCCTGAGTTGATTTCATTAGAATCCAAGAAATCACTGGGCTCACTTTTACCAGATTGATACTGTGCCTATCCAAAATGCAATGGTAAGATGTGTCTGACCTGTGGACCCTGAATTCACACAATGTAAAAACCGGGAAAAGTTAAAATTTGATATTTGAGGGCCCATGTCTATTTTGCTCCAGTGATAGTAGTGGCTGTTGCTGTGCAACATTTTGTTTGGACAGCCAGCAGTCAAAATCTTTAAATTATATCTTCTGGCAGAGGGGAGGGAAGAGGGAAGAACAGATTGTTTAAATGTATGATTTAAATCATGTAGGAAAGTGGCAGGAGAGAAGGTTTTGTAAAACCCCAGACTTTCATGTGGTTTCATTTAAAGATTGCAGATTTCACCAAATTTCTTTTTCTTCCTTTTCTCTTATGTTCTGAAAAGATGGCTGCTTTTTTTTTTTGTCTCCTCTTCATAGCTAATTTTGTAGGGCATTTTTTTTTTTTTCCCAACAAGCTTTGAAAAATGTTCAGGTTTTGTTTAAAAATAATTGCCTAATATTTTCCCTTTGCTGCATGGTTGCAAAACTACAAATAAAGATCTAAGTCATATAACTTGCAAGGACTGATGTCAGACTGGAAATCTGTAGTGCTTTGGATACAGCTCGGGAACCTGGGTCTGGTCTCAAGGCTGGTGCCTTGTAGGACTATGGCTGCAGTACAGAGTCTTTCTTTGGGTAACGTGAAATAATTAGAACATGAATAAAATATATGAAACACATATGTGTTTCTTTGGTATGGGGTGGGAATGATGGGAACAATTAACTGCATATGTACAAGGTCCTAATTCTTGGACTTGCAAATCCCTTAAACTTGAAGAAGCTGGAGTAGATATAATTTTGGAGGAGCATATAGGGGAGCATTCACCAAGGACAACTTGTCCTAAAAAATTAAAGGAAACACGTTGCTGGCTCCCCTTTGAACAGAAGGGTATAGGGACAGGGAGAAAAGTTGAGAGAGTAGAGAATGGCATGAGAATAAGGTGAAAGAGGGCAATTCAGCAGTCAGCACTTTCCCATCTCCGGAGGCTTGCATTTAAGCACATCCATCCAGTGCAGCTGCAGCTTCATTTTAGGAATCAGGAAATAAGCTGAGTGGCAAAGAAAGATAGGAATTGACAGCTCTCACTGTTCAGGCTCTCCCCTTCGCACTGGGAGAGCAAGTAGAGAAGAGCTTTTCTCCTGCGGAAGCGTGTACCATTCACCAGCGGGATCATTGCTTAGTGGAGAAAATGGGATAGAGAGAGAAGGACTTGGGAAGTGTATGGTCCCAGCTGCCTGGGTGAATTAAGCACGGTGCCTGTGTGAGTTTTGCTGACTCTGTGCCTCCCTGGGATCGGGGCTGAGGAGATATGGGATGGGAGAGCAAATGACAGGTGTGAATCTGCTGACATTTTGTTTCCAGTGGCTTCGCCATTAACAGCTAAGCTCATGCTCTCCGCTTTAGCAAAACCCTTTTAGAACCCCATTAGTGCTGCCTTTGTTTTTTCTAGCCTGTTTCATATATAATTGTATCTTGTTTATGGAAAATGCTATGGTGAAGTGGAAGCAATTTCTCTTCATTCCAGGTGGCAGCAGAGTGGAAGCCAAATCCTGCTGATGTCAAAGACCAGTGTGTTCCTGAGCCTTGGTGCTTCTTCCTTTTTTCCTCTCCCATTATATTTTTGCCAGGACCAAATAAACCAACTTGGTGGGAGTTTTTTCTTGGAATTACTGAAGATGGCCAATTCACACCATTTCGAAATGCACTGCCTTTTGTGGAGCCTGGGGCGGGAGGGGATGCCTATATGCAGGCAGATTGTGTCCTTGATTGTGCCACAGCAGGGTGCTTCTATCACATCTCTGCTCTTGTGGTAGTGCTTTTGGCAACTGTATGTAACTATGACAGAGCATCTCTCCCAGTAACTTCTGGTCTTTTATCATTTTCTGTCAGAGGTTTTTAAAAATTGTAATGCTTCTACTATCAGAAACCAAGACTGATTACAAATTATGTCCCCAGTGGGTAGCAAGTAGAAGTTAGCAGTCAGTGGTATCTGGTTCTTGGCTTCTTAGAGTGCACTTGTGGTGGGTAGCACTAACTACACATCTAGGTGTCACCTAGTCCATAAATAATACAAGCGTGTGGGGCACTGAGTAAGGCATTGAATATGCAAGCTGACTGGACCGTAATCCCTGCCCTAATAATGCTTAGCTACCACAGTAGCAGAAGAAACACTAGTTTTTCCAGAGTTACATTTGGTGACTTAGTTAGCCTCTGTTAGGTGGTGCCTGTGTAACTTGTGAGTTACAAGGATCACAAGAGGCCAAAGTCGTGTAGCCTGATAATTGTTTCTGTTGTGCAGTGGCCTGTATATGGTGCTTCAAAACCTACATAATCCTATAGTTTCTAAGAAGGGGTGCATAGAAACTGACCTACTGATTTACATTTTTTCAAATCCTAAGTCCCATTAAGCAAAACACTGAAGTAACTTTTATCTTTGATTCGCTCCCCCTGCCCCAAATTAGAACTAGCAATATTTTAACTTTACTTCACTGTAATGTTTAATTTACAACAAAGTTATTTTTATATCCAGATAATTGCTGTAAAAACCAGTGAAAAATAATATATCAAAGAATTGCCTGATATCTGATTATTTCATATTTGGTATCTGAACTGTTCAGGTATTTTCTCAGAACATGAGAAAGAGAGAGAAGTTCAGCTTGATCTTCTGGATCAAGATCTGGACTCTAAATTGCATTCTCTGTCTCTCTTACAAGTACTGTGTTTCCAAGTTTCTTTAAGTTACTATTACTGTACTTAAAAACTTTGTGAATCTCATCTTCATTCAAATGTGACTTGTGCTGTTGAAGAGTCTTGCTGAGCCCATACTGATGGCTGGTTAAAGACTCAATACTCTGCCTTGCTTGTGTGCTGCTGTTTTTCTTTCTTACAGATTAGTCAGTCAGGAACATTTTCCCTAGTGACTTCAGTGAAGGAAAAATCAGAGGAATGATAATGTAAAGTCATCGAGGAAGAGTGATGGAATATGCTGCAGTTGTTAATCTACTTTAAAAAACAAATAGTCCACTGAAGCAGCCTCACTGCAGCCATCACCATTTCTCCGCAGTTCCTTGATTTAGTCCTTTTTGCTTCATATTCTCTTGGACTTTAGGAGCATCTAAAGTCAAAGAAACTATCCTGGAAGAAGTTGTGCATTCTTTTGTAACACCTTTTATTCATGCCTTGCCACCTCTTGTTGCTGCCTGACTGAATACCTTCCCAGTAGATCTTGTTGGGGGGCAGCTTACCCTGAAAGGTGGCCTGATACCAAATATCAAGTTGTTAAAACTAATTGAACGAGAAGCAAGGAACCTTTCCTCTCTTTGGAGGAGAGCTCTGCAAGTGCTTCAAAGAATTGACCGAATAATAAACAATCTCCAGCGAGAAACAGTGTGCAGGGAATTAAACATGTAAAACATTCAGACATACTATGGAGGCTGCTATATATAAAAAATCGTGCACAGGATGCATAACTGCATATGTAAGTATCTGTAATTGCAGAGTGTTTGGGTGAGAGAAGAAATAACTTCCTTAGGCTAGGTGCAGTGCTGGTGTATGGGCAAGAGAGCATTATTGTGTCCCTCACCAGAGACAGTAGTAGAAGAAAGACGTCATGTAATGATTTTTATTTTCTTTGTGTGGGCAAACTGTCTGAATTATTGATGCTTCACCTTGTCACCAGCAGCTCACGTTATGGAGATGTAATAACAGCTTCTCCTGTAAGTCACAGAGATCAAGTAACTTCATCCTCAAGAGATTACTTTACTGGTTCTTTCTGTACCAGTTTATGTAGTGATTGTTCAATTAATGTGGATGTCTGTTGTGTCCCTGTGATTCTGTGTTTGATTTTGAGGGCTACCTTTACCTTAAAAAAAATTTTTTTTTGTTTGGTTGGGGTTTTTTTTTGTTTTTTTTGTTTTGTTTTGTTTTTTGTGAGGCACATACGAGAGTGCATGAATTGCGGCTTTGCAATTGTGGATTTTGCTGCAATTTGCATTTTTTTTTGCTGTGGATTTTGCAATTGTGCAATTTCCTGGGTTGGTTTTGCTGTGCATATATGTGTCACTTTGTATAGCTTACAATTACACTGCTGTTTGGTTAGAGATGAATTCTTGCAAATTTCTTATACTGAGCTTTTCTTCAGTATTATCTTTTTCATGTAACTTCTTCAGTAGTCTTTCACTTGACTTCTCATCCCACTTTGTATTTTTCCATGTCCATGTCTGCTTTGCACGGTCTCCCATCAGTTTCATCTCCCACCACAGGTTCCCCTACTCTTGAAAGATATGCTTTCTGCTCACCTGTCCACTGATTTTAACTCAAAAATACTCTTCCTCCTCTCCCGATAATTTTGTCTTAATTTCTAGATTAGTATTTTTTATGATTTTGGATTTGTGTTGTGTTTGCTTGGAATATTTATTTTCAGTCTGTAATTGTATTCAGGGGGGAAAATATGTCTGCATTTAAGCCCTAATGCGTAAAGTCATGGCACAATGTATATCAGATTTTAAGAATTACACAAAATATTCCATAGATTCAATAAAAGAAGGCAACACAACCAGTTGGGTGAAGGTTGCAAAAGAAGTGTTCTTCCAAGGTGTATGGCCCTATGAAAGGAATAAAACTCAATACCCCTGTGCTTCTTTCTAACTTTCATTTATGGTCCTTAAAAGTTGTTCAGATTCATGCTACATCTGGGCAAGGGAAGGTTTCACATGATATTAAACTTGTTGGTAGAAAAGCAAAAGGTGTCTTTTGGAGGCTTCTTTTGTTGTCGTCTTACCTTTACTAATTCATGATGTAGCATCCTGTAGATGCCAACTATGACCCTACAGACCTGCGCTGTGCATTGAATAAGCCAAGAGAGAGACGTGTGTGTTGTTAGCAAGCAGAACTTTCTTCCTATCAAGGTTGGAGAGTACTGAGGACAGACAGCGTGTGCAAGGGATGAATCAGACACCATCACAGGACCACAGTATTCGATCTCATACGGTGACTGATATTCCTTCAATTGTAGCCCCCAGACTCCCTAAGAATTCCCTACAGTTGGCAGCATACAACTCATGACACAAATTTTCATAGCTGAAAGTTTGGAATATGAACTGACTTATTTAGGATTTAGATTCGACCGTAGTTCCCATTTAAACTGCCTTTTTTGTGTTGTGGTTTTTTGTACTTTGGGTAACCCATCAGCACTGTTCCCCCCAGGCCAGTTAGAAAGGGCTTTTGCTTGTCATTAACGCATCCTGGATGTCAGCTCAAAAAGAAAAGTGAAAGCCTGATAGCCTGTTAATGGTCCCCTGGGAAGTCCATTTATTCCATGTGTCATTTTCTAGTCCTTAAACACTTGGAGTATCACTGAACAAGTCTTGAATGTGTCACTGGCACCACTCAGAGAGGATGCAGCAAGAGATGGTTCTGACAAGGACAGTGGCATTTGCAGCCCTGCTATTGTGACCTAATCCTGTGATAACATCAATCATTTCAATGGAGCTGTCATCTGCAGTTTAGGCCCTCACCATCCGGTCTGACCCATTATTACATCCACCAAGTACAACAACATAACTCAATGATGCTGGTCAATTTATACTGACAAAAAATGCAAGGCATTCATGCTTCAAAATACACCATTACAGCCAGAAGTGTTTAATTAAGAACTGGTATTAAAGAATTGAAAAGTATTTAATTCACCTTGTTGTGCTCAGCTTGGAATGAATTAAAACATCTCTCCTAGCATGCACCTTTTCTGGTTTATATTCCTCCT
The DNA here is from genome assembly GCA_013397935.1 of Dasyornis broadbenti. Classification (NCBI taxonomy): domain Eukaryota; kingdom Metazoa; phylum Chordata; class Aves; order Passeriformes; family Dasyornithidae; genus Dasyornis; species Dasyornis broadbenti. Next base: position 76,167 of record VZRN01004247.1, read on the forward strand.
CACAAATAAATCTCTGGTTCTCTTAAATGAGTGGTCAGGAATGAAAGGAAAATGTTTTCATGGTATTAAAGTGAAAAAAGAAGGCTTTTTCTAAAGCCTTCTTTTCTTTAGGGCAGGCATGCGTAAAATCTTAAACAGCTATTTTATTATTATCATTAGCAGGTTTTTCTATATATTTAGACAGGACAGCCTAAAAGTTGTTTATTCAAAGGCAAAGCATGTGGCTTTTTGTTAAGATGCTTTGCCTACATCAGTTTTTGTTAATAATGGAATTAATATTTCTTCCCATTATCTTGGAATAAAATTCTCTCATTAATTCCAGGACTGCACGGATGCTGTGGACTGGCACTGGTATTGAGTCAAACATGACTTTAGGCTGAGTTGGAGCTGCTGTAGATCCCTCAGATGTTGTTTTGGCCCTTCTAACAATGTTAACTTGTGTCCCAACAATAGAAGAAACTGTTCTGTAGCCTACAGCAGAATCCTCTTCAAGATTCTGACAGTGGCCTGAAATTTAGAGACATTCTTTTCTTTAAATCAGGTTATTCTTATTTTCTGCCCTCAACCGTTGGTGAACTAAGGTGTGGAAAATCTTGAATCCTAGAGATACTGTGAAATGGGGTAACTTACCTTAATTTCATCTAGTTTCTTCTCCAATAGCTTGAAAGTGATTATAACTTAGAGGGTATGTTAGAGGAGTTTCAATTGTCTTAGTATTTTCTTTCTATTTGATGCATTGTCAAAAGAGAGGAAAAAAATAGAATTTGTTAAGGCAAACGTTAAATAATAAGGAAATGTCTTCCAGTTTTCTGGAGTTAACTGTGCTCAGATGGTTTCATTTCCATCAATGGGATTATTTAAATCAGTTATAGTCTCAGATTTAGATAAAGACTTTGAATGATAAAAAGAAGAGGTTGGGAACAGAAGAGAGTGGTTTCACACTGTGATTAGCAGTGAATGAGCTAATTGCCTGAAACATGGATATAAAATATCTTGTTTCTTGGCGCTGGAAATGCAAAAAAGAGGGCTTTTAACACTCATGTATGTGCATACACAGAGAAGGAAGAAAGAATGATAAACAGCCAGGAAGCAGCAGAAATGTGAGGCGGAAAGTGGTGAAGTCAAGCTGGCTGCTCTGTATATTCCTTATTGCTCCTCTTCTCTGTGGATAACCAAGAGAGAATGAAACAGGTGGTGTAGATGAAGCTTGGAGGAGCTGCCTGACCATTGCAATGTGCAGTGATTTGTAGGATTGACCTCTCCTTGTCTTGGTATTCTCATCTGGTCATGCAGGACATTATTTTGAGCTGTGGAGTCCTTTGGAGCAGTAGTGTGTTTAAAATGTTCCAACTGCTAAATGTCATCTCTAAATTCTAGCAGGGAAGAAGATTGATTTAACCCAATCTCCTTTACCTGTGAGTTATTTATTAGTGATCCTTTAAATGGAGATGTTAAGGATAAATAAGGATCTTGAAATATGCTATTGAAATTTTAGATTACCTCTGTATCGCCCCTTTCTGTGGTCTATGAGGATGAGAAGTCATAAAGTATTCATCAGTCTTGGTTTCTTTCTGTCACAAGGGGATAAAATTCTGATGGGAACAGGGACAGAAACTTTTTGTTGACAATGAGGTTTATATTTACCTACAGTCTTCCTCAGCTTCTTAAGGCATCCAGCCTGAAGGCTAAATTCTTTGCATATCTACTCCTGAGTGCAGGAAAATGTGCAGCCATGTTTTTAGATCTCACTGGAAAATGACAGATCAGTTTTAGCACCATAAAATACAGGAGGGGAAAAAAAAGATAGCAACACATCTTTACCTGTACCACTATTGTCATCCAGAAGGTGTCAAAAAGGTAACTTGGTACAGCAGAGCTGGCACTTGTATTCAAGCATTTCTACACTTCCATCTCCTGGTACACAGCTAGGCTTTAAGCTGCTTGTGTACAAACAGCATAATAAACTTAGCTCTAATGCTGCTGGTGTAAACGAATTGAGACCATGAAGCTGTGTCAGCTATGGCTGAGGTACTGCTGGCGTTGAGGTGCCTGTGTGGATGGGTAGGATTTCAAGATGATGGTCAAATTGCACACCTGAGCATTTCTGTGCTTCCTGGAGACAAGAAGGACTGTCCAGGTTATCAGTCTATCAATCCACTGACTTCTTGGTTCTGTCTAGGCCATACTGCTATGGGGGTGAATTTAGGATATGCGTATTTTCTTCTCGTACACTACCATGTAGATATTTCTGCAATGTCCAACAATAAACCAGGTCTAACTTCCTTTGAGACTAATAGCAAAAGCTGATCAGGCAAGATTAGAGTCATTATACATATCTAAGAGGCAGTGTATGACCATCCATCTCAACTTAGGCTGAAAAGCTATCTTTCATTAGATTTAAAGACTGGTGTTATTGATCCTGATAACTTGTTTTCAAAACATTTGTTATGAGCAAGCTTTCTCACAGAGATATCTTCACTTGTGTGGTAGAGAAAACAAGACAAAACAAGATTCTGCAAAAAAGAAAACATCAGGAAGAGTAGCTCCCTATTAGCTTTGCTAATTTACATGCCCATCATCATCCAATTTGGGCTAATTTCTCAAATCAAGATCCTGAAAAATTACACAGCATGTGGAAGGCACAGTTCTACACTTCATCTGCTGGCTCCAGCTCCTCTATCAGCTCTTGTTACAGCTTGGATAAGGTGCTAAAGGTTTACCTTGACAGCCTCTCTGTTCTTTTTCATTCACTGAGCCTCTTGCTCTAGAGAATAAGCAAGTGATACTTGTGGTGCTTGTGTGATTCAAGGCCAGTTAAATAATTGGTCTTTACAAGATACGATTCTAACAACACAGCAAATGCAGAAGTGGTGGAAAGGAGAGCGGAAACTATTCTCTTTTATATTCTGGATTCATTAATCTCAGAGAAAGGAATCGAGAATAGCTGTTTCTACAACTGTATAGAAAATGGTCCACTGATGCAGTGATGTGCTTTGAGCTATCTGCTTCCTGCGTTGGACCTCTCGTGTCAGTGGAGTGGGTCATGTACTTCACTGCACTCCCTCTTCAGCTCACAGACAGGAGAAGAATCTGCCTCTGCTGGCACTGAGGCCATGTTTGGGCTGAGAGAGCAATTTGTGCCTCCCATTCCAGAAGCATGGTCTGTCTTGCCTAATGCACTGCTGCTTAAAAGTTCTTGCCGCTGGTTGTCATGCTTAACTTTATAACTGGTAGCACTGGGTGAATATTTGGAAAGCATTCCTGCCTTAATTACATTGATTGCGTGCAATTGGACAATTGCATCAAATACTAATCTTCTTAAAATAATGTATATGCTAAAAGCTAAAAACTGTAAGTGATACAAACATTGACTTTAGAATCAACATCTCTGTAATGTGATCATCAGAAATATTCCATGATAAAAAGGATCTCTCACAAAGTTTCATAGAGGTTACATCAATTTTAATTTTTGTTTTATTTGATTTTCTAAAGGTTGTTAGATGCTGCAATTTCCTTCTAACTCACTAAGCTCAACTGTGATTCTTTGTGTGATTTCAAGACTGATTTTAGCTTAATTACTTTTTGCAGGAGGTGTCATTATGGGCAGAAAGAGGGTCAGTTTGCCGTGTGAGCTGAAGCTTGCTTAAGTTTTTAAATTTTCCATATTTCAGTTTTCTAATATTGTTCCGTTGCCAAGAAAATAAAGGAAACTGGGTTGTGCTGAATGAAATAGGTGTTTAGTAATTTATGTGTGATTTGGGCTCTTATTTGATGAGTTAAAGATTTCCATGAAGGATTTAATAATTGATACAGCCAGTATTAAATAAACCCCATGTTTGAAGAAAGCTCCATTACTTATAATTGAATAAAACCACTGAGAAATGTCATTGCTCGCTCCCATTTGTCATGAAAATGCCTCTAGGGATTTGGACAAATAACAGAAATGTCTTCTAAGGGCTGAAGTCATACACATGCCTGTGAGAATGTGCCTCTCTGAAGGCAATTTTAACTGCAATGTGTAGTAACTGGTTCATTTTAAACCTTGCTAAAGAATGACTTTTAAATGCGTTTATAAAAGAGAAAATATTTTGATATTTGCTAGAAAGAGTTGATGTTTCAAACCCACAGGAGACAGTCTTTTATGATTAAGAGCTAAAATAACAGTATGCATAGCCTTTCAGGTAACAAGCTAATTGAGCACAGCATCAGCTTAGATATACATTTTTAGGGAGAATCAGTCTTTCATAATAGCTTTTGTCTTTTTTATGTATGCAGCTCCACTGTCAAACCAGGTATGACACTCAGTGTACAAGGTGATATATCGGGTTTAGCCAGTACTGCAGCAAAGGCACATAGAACTTACTGTTTTAGTCTCAAAATGATAAGTCAGAGATAGAAAAACTATCCTTCACTGAATACAGGGGAGGAAGAATGTTCCTTCCTGGAAGTGCTTTTGAGATATGCAGTCCTCATGGCAAATCTCTGCCATATAGAATAAGTACTTTTATCAGAGCTGGATTTTTTTCCCCCCAAAGGTCCATAGAACTGCTCTGTATTTAAACTGTGCAAAAGAGTCATCATGAGAAGAAGCTTAAAAAGTAGCTGTCTGGAAAATCTGTGCTTTAGATGAGCAGATGATTGATTGTTAGATTACGGGCATCTAAGAGTAAATATCAACAGGTTAGACTGTGCAGCAGTTTAGAAGATGGAAGACCTATTTATTTGTGTTCTGAACAATTTGCCATGTGCCTCTGGAATAAATGTCAAACTGTGGTACCTGAACGTGCCCATTGCTCTGAGTTGAACTTCACTTTGTACCGGCTAAGCATTTCCAATTCAGAAACTGATATTACAGAGCACAAGGGAAATATCAGAGTTTAAGAGTTACTTTCTACAGGCAGCCTTCCATTGCTGGAACACTCTTAAGAGGTTTGGGTTTTTTGAGGACTGGTTATTGTATTTGTTCAATTTGTGTAGTGTGCTTTATTTGATGTCTGCAAGTTATCGAGCTGTCTGGTGTTTCAGCCTCTTCTACAAACACACCTGCTACTGGAAAATAATTTAGTGGAACTCCCTCTTTATTGTATGTATTTGGACTGATGACTAGTTTCTGGTATTGGAATAGCAGCAGTGTACTTACCACTCTGTAGTGTACCAGAGAATTGTTTTTTCCTAACTACTTTAACTGCAATTGACATTGGAAATGGGTAGCCTGTGGAAAGCCTTAGATTTTGTATATTATATATAGATTTTTCTTTGTTTGTTTGTTTTACTTGAGTGATAGGAACTTACTTTTTTGATGCATCTTTTAAAAATGTTGATACAAATATAATGTTAAAAATTAATTAGACCTGGTCACAAATCTTTACTAAGAAAATAGAAACAATGCCACAATTTCAAAACTGGACGGCCATTTTTTTTTGTAAAGAAAAGATAGTTTGTACTTCACTTTGATTAATTGTGGTTAGCAGGATTTTTAAATGCTAGCAGTAAGGTTGTATTGATTTTAGAGTTTCACCAAGTGAGCATGTTGGCCAGTATTAACAGTTGTCCTGAAGAAAACAATGGATTTTAAATTAAAGAGATTTTAAGCCCTAATTCCCTATAGTTGTTCCAATGAAAGCATCTGATTTCATTAGGACTGTTTTTGTCAGGTTTTACAATTGTGTCTAAGATACCTGTGGCTGAAAAAAGTCCTCAGGTAGAAGCATTGTTTTCAGCTCACACACTTAGTTTGCAACGTAGTTTGATGTTAAACATACATAGACTCTGAATCCTCAAAAAACCTGTCTGCCTGTCTCTGGAGCCCAGACTTTCTGCAAAGTATTCCCCTGAGAGATTAGTTATGCAAATGTATTAATAACTTAAAGGACCCGTGGACGACATTTTAGGAACAATCACTTAATGTAGACTGATACTAGGGTGAAAAGGAGAATTTATTTGCTTGAGAAATCATGTCAGTAAGTTGTTAAAGCTCCATTAAGTTTTTTTCAAAGCAATGAGATAACTGAATCGGTATAATTTCTGATTTAGAGGCAAATTTCAAGTGAAAGGACGACCTGTGAGACAGCAATAATGAAAATCTCACAAGCTATTTCCACTTTAACAGATTTTTTAAAAGCAGTAATTTTCAATGAAGAAAATAATTCTATAATGGTGTTGGACAATCAGGATGTACCTTATATGACTACATGTATTTTTGAGAGCTACATTTTCATGTAACTGTCACAAAGTTAAGTAGGTGATTTCATTTGTCTCCTCTGAGCTCATAATTGCACACTTCACATGCAAATACTACCCTACAGCAAAAGTCACTGGAAAAGGTATGCATTAAATGAAAAAGGTTGGGAGGATTATTTAGAATTATCAATTAAATTTTTTGCTTAGCTCCTGCTTATTCCAAATGATGATGCTTGTCCTATGCTTTTCCCTGCAGATGTTCTCACCTCTGTAAAGCACATTTAGAGGAAATAGATACCTAAAGTTGCAGGCACAATAAAGTCAGATCTTCAAACCTGGATCACAAAGGTTGATTCAAGTGCCTAAGCCTTATCGTTCTCTTGTAGACATGACCTTAATATGGATTTTGCAGTCAGTGAGGGTTCTGGTGGTTACTTGTCACAGAATGGTGCTATTTTATTTGTTTTTCCCCAAACCTGGCACTGGCTCTACAAGTGCACTTGGCAGAGGGAGGCCTGTCTGGAGGTGAATGAGCACCTGGCAACTCCACCTGTTCCCAGAAGCTTACACAGCCTCTTGTACACAGTACATAGCGTAGTCTCACAGCCCTTTGCCCCAAGCAGTCTTCCCTCCTGCCATCCTTAGAACTCTGCCACTTAGAACTGCTGCTGCAGTGTTTGTCAGCCAGCAGCACACACTGCATCCATGGCTGGGATATTTGTCTCTCAGGGATGATGAATGTAGTGCTGCTATCACCTCAACCTCCTTTCTTGGGTGGCTGATTTTCAGCAGTGTTCGTGTGGAGCCTATGCTGGCCTGCTGGATTTCATGACAGGCTGCTGGGGAGCCTGGCCTTTCAGTGGTCACAACTCCATTACATCTTTCTCAGGCAAATCAACAAGGTCTGGCTTGGGAAGCTCTACAGCCTCCAGTGCATGTGATCCATGAATATTTGCATGCTGAAGGTTCTGGGCCTCATCCCGTGGATTAGGGATCTTTTTTGTTTTTTTGGACATGCTTATGTGAGCCAGAACTCAAAGTCTTTGGGGATTCTGCTCTAACTTCAGGTCCTGGGGCCCTGATTCTGAGGTCTTGGCTTCAAATGTGAGCTTTGATTTGAAATTAAGAAAGAAGTTAGGAAAACAGCTGAAGGATTGGTAATACTTTTCACACCCATAAAATGATGCATTTTAATTCCACAAGGATGGAAAACTGTTTTGTGTTTCTAGTATTATTTTCAGTGCCTACTGATGCTGAAATGATCTGTTAAATCCTCCATTACTTGTGCTGACAACTGTCCCCTTTTCCAGATTCTTCTTTGAGATTGTTATCATACATAATTTCAGGTTCTAGCAGCTTAGCCTGTGTTTGCCCCAGTATTTCACTAAAAGAAATGGTCCTAAACTTAATTTTGTGTTCTGGGGATTGCACTGTGGGTGTCAGGAAAGGTTACATGCTCAAGTGCCTGTGTGTCACGGAGTTAAAGTTGTCAGTGTAGCTCTCTTTGCAAACATTTACGTTTACGACTCTGAGACTTGAGAAAACAAACAAGTTAAGGCTCTCTGAAGAGATTTCCCCAGTCCTTTCCATTATGCTAGTATATTTTTGGTGCCTATTTTGAGTGCAATTAAAAGTGATAAAAGATTTCGTTGAAACTGAGGCATAAGCACTTTTCTCTGCGCTCTGAACTTTCCTGAGGAGGAATCTGGAGGGGAGAAGGGAGATGTTGTCAAGGGACCCTTCCCAGCCAGATTGATTGGCTCTAACACCAACCCTTTCTGAGTGTCTTCACCCTCCTCAAGAAGAAACATTGTATGCATGATGTGAAGAATTTAAAAGCTTTTTTTTGTTTTTAATTTCTTGTCAGTATCTGCACTATCACATTTTACTTTGTCTGTGGACTAACAAAACCATACAAAACTGAGCACTGGAATGTTAACTACTTTTTAATTATGCTGATTAATAATGTGTTGAATGATGGAAGGTTTCCATATTCCTTTTCAGGCCTGTTTCCCACTCTCTCGTTCTTTTTTAAATGGCTATAGTTAATTTCCCCCTTTTTTCATTAGCTAGAGTGGTTTTATTTTTAAGCAAGTATTTTATTCAACAGGGAATATGGCTTAGGTTTCCATAAATAGCAGTGCAACTCCCTAATTATCTTTTGTCTGTAAAGAAAGATTAAAAAACAAAGGCTGGACCAGTCATAAAAATAAAAAAAATTAAGTCAGGTAGTCTGAGTGAAGAGATAGATGCTGGAGGTGGTAGTATTGCCTCTCCCATTTGAGCTATTGGAGACCTAAGGTCAAATTCTGTGCTTGCCTTTGAAAGTGTGACTCTGTTTCCCACAGGGTTGTTGTGACAACCAGACTACACAATATTTGGCTTTGCTCTCTCGTTGTTTCTCTGATACTGCTATTAGGACGACAGAAGCTGTTGCCTCCTTAGAGATTTTGTGTCTATTACTGAAGATAAAAAACAAAGCACACACAGAGTTAAGAGAGGCCTAAAATCAGAGCAAAATGCTTTTGGAGCTAATTACATAAAATGTTTTATTCTTCATAAAACAAAAATGCTTAAGTTCACTGCTCTCCAGCACTGATGTTTTCTTTGATGGTGAGAAGTGGAGGGATATTCTTTCAAAAAAAGGTTATTCAGTATGGTCCACCCTTAGAACCACCATCCTGTGTATTTCTATATTACTGAACCCCACGAACTTTTGGAACTATGTGGGTGTTCTGGTTTGTCCCTCAGTGATGTCTGGAGAAGCTTGGCACTAGACTGGAACCATGGAGCTGGAGTCCTTCCCTCTGGATGACTATCCCTAGGCACCAAACCCAGATATTTCTGCAGTTTGGGAAAATGCAGATAGCTGCATCTGACTGCTGTAGCAATGAAAAGAGTCCTGGTATGCCAGAAGGGTGCATTTGTGAACTTGTTACACCTGAGAATCCAGTTGCAAGAGAAACAATCTTTGCCAAAAATGTTGATTCAGGTGCTGCTGGCCTGTTAGTACCCAGTGGTATTGGAAGCATATCTGCTGAATCTCTTCAATGGAAAGTTGACTGATCTGATCGTAAGACCAGGTTTTCTGGGGAGATAGCCACTGCTCCTTGGTGCAGACAAAATCACAAGTAGAACATTTCTGACAGAATTTTGGCATTCTTTTTGTTCTTAGTGCGAAAGTATGTAAAATAAAATTAGCTTATTTGCAAAGATTAGTGGAACTCATCAGAACTGCTACATACAGTTTATTTAGGATTTGGGTGAATAAAGAGCCTAAGTTCCTACTACTGCTAAGCATTTCTTAAACAGTGAGCTTAATGATTTGGGAAAGTCATTGTGTTCCTCTTGTTTGGCAAGGAGAAATTAAGAGAAAGCTGGAGACAATGGAGAGGTAAAAAAACCCCACCATTATTTTTTTTCTTAGTTACTGGATAATACTTAGTTGGGTCCAGCTAAAGTAGAACCATCTGTCAAATGCTAAACATTCAGAACAGGTGGTTATAATTTTGAGTATTAGGTGGAAAAGGACCAAGAAATAAATGACCAGATCACCTTTCTCACCTAAAAACAAAGCTTATAAACTTTGCACTCCTAATAAAAAACCTCAACCCCCAAAATATTTCCTTAAGCTTAAGTTTTACTCCCTATTAGAAAACAGACTGAAAATATGACAGGAGCTTTCCCATCTTCCCTGTTATTGCTGCTTTTTCATGGGATCTATGTCAGTAATGATGGGCTGGAGCCCCGTGCCTAAACCAAATTAGAAATAGATTTAGGAAGTCTCTACTTCTTGTTCTCTTCACTGTCCTTTAGTCACCTGTTATTTAAGCTGGGAAAAGTTTCTTAAGATCTCTGTGTGGGTTTGTTTCTGCCTATATAAATACACTAAAACTATGTACCCACCTAATTTTTCTAATAGTGCAAAGATTCCATGAAATGTGAAGTTTAATAATTTCTGTGCATTGTAGTTACACAAGTCATTTGGTGTACTCCTACAAGAGAACTTTTTCCCTTCTACCTCTCCTATGTGAAAGACAATGACTCACAGTTGCTTTCCTTTACTTCCCACAAAGCCCACTCACAAGAGGAAGAAGAAGGCAGATCTGGTACAACACTGGTGGGGTTTTTTTGTCACTTGTAGAGAAATTGCATCAGAAAAAAAATTAGCCTTAGGAAACTCAGGGTCATGAAGAGTAAAAGCTGTGATGTCAGTTTGTACAAACTTGTGGTATAACCTTTTACTTGCCTTCTCTTATATATTTACTTGTAGATGCAGACACATACAACATTTACCACCAGCCTGAGACTAAAGTGGGTATCAGGATTTCAAAGTTCTGGAGCTTCATTCTAAGTGACAAGTGAGATGTGAATGTGTTACTGAAAGAGCTATTGCAAAAGATGTGAGGTTATAATGTGAGAAAAGAAAAGCTTACAGATGTAGAAACTATAGGAGTTGGGGTGGAAACATGGCCACCTGTTGAAGTAAATTTTTTAGGACCATGCAGTAACTAAGTTTAAGGAGACAGAAGCCTTACACCAAATTCAGTTTCAGAATAGAAGTCTTTGAAATGAATAAATGTATACAGTAAGAGAAGTCCATATAAACCAAAATGCAATCCATCCTAACCACACATTTAAACACCTTGCTAAAAGGAACTATTTGTCTGCAATAACAAGAAAACTTGGGTTTTGTATGATAAATCAGATAATTAACTTTTGTAATTCTGTAAATATTGCCCACTGCAGGACCCTTCCATAGCAAATTTTAAGGGATTGCAGAAGTATCTATTGTCTTAAGTAGTGAAGCATAAAACATCTTCAGAGAAGCTGATGAGAAATTTCACTCTTGCTTCAGTTAGTCCTGGATTACACAGCATCAGAGAAGTTCAGCTTGGCCATCTCATTTCAGGCAGCTGTTAGTGAAGGATACTTTGCTGTATCAAGTCCCTGGCAGTTTTTGCACTGTTTTCTGTTCTTGTCTTTGTTACCTGACCAAGTGAATATCACTTTAGAATGTTCCTGCAGCTTTCTTCCTCAGAGATGACTTGGGGGACATTCTTCAATGGCTTATGCCCACAAGCAGCAGTTGATGCCACCCCTCATTCTGCTGTAGGTTTAACTTGGATCTGTGCCTGCAAGAGACCATTTGACATTGCATGAGAGGTGTGGATTTGCTACATATGCAAGTGCCATGGCCACAGATGTCTTTTCTGTACAAAACACTTGTCCATTGCTGTCTGTTTTTCGTATCTGCTGCATTCACTGTGGAGCAGTGTCTTCTGGACAAACTAAAGCTTTGGGGGGGTTGGCCTGTGCAACGTTGCCTAAATAGGGTTGAATTATTCTCTTAGATGGCCTGTAATATGGTGCATTTAAGTATCTTCTGACTTTGGGACCTACACCGTATCCAAACCTCTGGCATTTCCACATGACAAGGTTGTCAGGAAGTTATAGGATTTGAGTGTGTGGCCTTTTGATTGAAATGTTGGAGAAGACAAAACTGCAAGTGTTTAAGGAAACACTTAACCCAAGATATTACAGCACTCAGAGTAAGTATCATTTAAGCAGAGTTTGTGAGGACATGTTGCAGCTGCTGTTGCTTTTCCTAGCATTTGAAGATGTAGCACTGTACTTGCTTATTAATGCACATACTTCCTCACCTGGGTACGTATACCAGATAGTTTTTTGAGGTAAAGCTATCTGCATGAATGATGATCTGTTGCTTCCTGCTAATCAGATGGTCACGTTTAACAAGGATCACTAGTGAATATTTAAATTCACTGTAACCACACTTAAAATGCAGACCCCTGTAATGGCTGTGAGTATGGAGAAATGTGCTTTTTAAATGTTGGAGTTGGACCAGGCTTTGCTTTGTGAGAGAATTCAAAGGAGGCAGTGGGGTGGTGGTTTACAGCCTTGCATTCTTCTGGTCCTCAAAACAGAACACACAGTAACTCTATTATAAAATCAGGGTTATGCAAATTTGAAAAATAATTTTTGTTTGCTATAGCCAGAATCTGTGCCAGAGCATTTCTTATGCAAGACATCTTGCTCTTTGTGGAGAAAGACCTGTTGAGTATTTGATGCTTGGCCAAATGATTTCTTGCTTTATATTCACAGCTTTTGGGAAAGACTTTGGCTGATTATTGTGTGAAAAGTACAAACCAGCCTTAGCACTCATTTTCTACAATATATCTGAAACTGCAGTTGAATAGAAAATCATGAAAAAACAGACTTTATAACAGAAGTTGGCCTTATGGCCAGCTACATTTTCTTTTTGACACTTAAGTCTTTTCCTGGTGTGATAGAAAATTCTGGAATTTATTTAATGAGCCTGAGAATCTCATTTTGGTAAAATAAGCCTGTAAAATACAAATGTATGTCATTATGTTCGCCAAGCTTTTGAAATCTAAGAGTAATTACTGGTGTCTCTTGTAATTCAGGGGAGATGACAGGTTGCGGTAATGACTTACCTTAAGAATATGTTACAATAATCTACACTAATAGCTGATTTTCCATGCATTTCCTGGTTTCTCCTTTGGTTTAGGAGAGATATACAGACAATGTCATTATCTCTGAAAAGTGGAGGCCTACAATGGATGACAGAACAGTGTTTGCAGCCCACTTAAAGCATGGTGGTAATTAGCTTTAGACAAATTGGAAAGTTGCTGCAGAACAGAGTAATCATGGAGAAGAAAGTAGGCGCCTGAAACTTACCACTGCATGATTTGTGTGTATAAATAGTGACAGATACGTCAACTGTCAGTCTTTTATATTGCATTTCAATATCCATTTTTGTTTTCAAGAAAGTCTGTATTGTGCTATGCACACTTGAACCCAACAATTGGAATCCACAGGGACTGTATGCTCACGTAAGGTTGTTTCTTCCCATCAGGATAACAGGGCCGTGAGGAGATCTCTAACACAGCACAAAGCTTTGGGAGAGCTTTGACAACACTTTAGTGAGGATCAAAGATCTTGAAAAGATGCAGAACTTCAGTCTTGAAACTGAGTATCTTGCTCTCTCTTGACAGCATATTCAGCATGGAGTCATGTGATACAGCCTGTAGTTTACTAGCTGTGTATACAGAGCCCTGCCACAATGTTGCTCTTCATCAAAGGAAAAAGCAGTGTCCTCAGTAACCATGAAAACATCTGTTGTACATCAGACGGAATTTCTGCATCGTTCAGTGTAACAATAATGAAATGTTGACAGGTCTGTAACAACCAACCAGCAGAAACCTGGTACAACTCAGTATAGTGGAGGCATAGATGACAAGCTGTGGTGTAACCTTCAGGTCTTAACTTATATAGCCTAGATTTTTTGTGCCCCTTTCTCCCCTCCTACTCCAACATCCTGATTTATCCCAGCATTGCTTGGTGACTGAATTGCCACTTGCACCTCTATAAACCGAAGTGTTTCAGCCTACCTGTGTACTGCGTAGAACATGGACAGATGGAATGACAGCAGCTGTTATTCCTTTTGGATGCCTTCCTTAACTTGAATTTATCATGTTGTCCTTTATCGTTTTATTCTGTGGAAATTTTCTTTTATCTGTTTCTCTATATGCACTTTTATGCTAGTATAGCACAGTATTCAAAACAGGGACTTGTTTCTGTGTCATGTTTCTTTCTGAAGTTCTTAAAAGACTTCACACTTTAACCAAAAATATTCTGTCTAGTTTGTTTTTTGAATCCTATTCAGGGTTGCAGGAGCCACTGTATTGGGATGGGATCATCAAAGGCTATGTGTAAGTTAGTATGATTGCATTCATGATGATCATGCTGCCTGTGTTCATGGTATTTGGGTTAATCTTGCTCAGTGATACTTTGAGATCTAGTGTTTCTATCAGAAATGTTAAAATAGAACCCAACCTTCAAGGACTGCAAATGCATTTTATTCATTGTTTACCTGCTCACACAGCCTACATACTTAGCTGGGCCCAAGGAGGTCTTGTGAAGCCAAGACCGTAGGCAGCAAGATCCAAGACTAATTCTGCAAGGGATTAATTCTCAGTGTTGATGAGAGAATTTTCCTGACTCCATACCAAGCTGTGAAGTTCACTAGGAATCTCTACAGCCCTTTTTGAGCACCCATGTGATTGTTGTAGTGAAAGCAGATGCTTTAAGAACTAAGTGACTCAGTGCTTCAAGAGGCAAGTGAGAGCATACACTAAAAAATCAGTTGTTTTAAAGGCGACATTGCCAGAAACAAATGTAAAGCTGCACTCACAGGCTGCAAAAACAGTCCTGTGTCTAGAATACTATCTTATGGAAATTCTGTGAGAGATGAGATGCATTCTCTGTACTTCTGCGTCTCTCAGAGGTAGCACAAACAGCTTAAAGGATTAGTATAGAAGATGGCTTTGAACTTACTTGAGAACTGACTGAAATCTATTGACAGCTGATGTCTGCTCAGTGCAAATAGATACACATTTTTCTATCCTTTATCCTGAACCAGAAGATGAACTGGATATGTCATGTAATGGTATGCTGGGTAGGAATTTATTTCTCACCCCTAAATACGCATATTTCCCTGTATTTGATTTCAGGTTGCAGAGCTGTGCCTTACAATTAGGATGGAAAGTATAAAACATATCTATGACTGATTAAAAAACAAAGTAACAACCCAATATGGATCCACAAGACAACAGTTTTAGAATAGGCAGAGAGAGAAGGCAGTGGCTGGATGGACCTAGAGACTACTAGTCACTCTAACATCTGTGTCTTGTCACAAATGTCATCAAGTTGTAAGACACTAGTGTTGTTCAAGTACGTCTAGGAGGGCGAATCCTTTTTCAGGATTTCCAGAGCTACTGTCTCTCAGGTTATCAATCCAACATGCTTCAGTTCAAGATCTGGCAGGAGTTGGAAGAAATCTAGGAGTCCTTCCATTAACTGACGATAGCAACACCTGAAGAGGCCATTTTCACTGCTTGCCTTTTCTAAGGCTTAAATCCTGTTGATATTAATGGGGCAACTTGTGTATCTGTCTGCCTAGGTATCTAAATGCCTTTAAGACTTGCTTGTTCATGTCTTTGTGCTTCAAGTTTCTATTTCTTCTAAGAAAGAACAATAAGCACTTTCCTATCACACATTTAAACACCAAAGTTATTGAGGTCTATGAATATTTCTTCCCATTGGTGGAATGAGGAGAAAAAGAAACAAAGGAGAAAAGACAAGATTTTGAAGGCGTCTGCACAGATATTAAACCTCTGCCTATGCAGAGTCTAGGTTTATCATATAATTAGGAGCAGTCTGAGTAAAAACTGTTGTTATGAGGGATGCTTAATATAATAATAGATGCATTAAAAACCTCTAGAGGAAAAAGCTTGTAAGGGCTGAGAGATTTGTGTGTATATTACCAAAGCTGCTGAAGGAACTTATTTGAGGCAGGGTGTTCTAGAGATCTCCAGGAGTCACCTGAAAAAGCACCATTGAAAGTCTCAGTAGTAACAGGCAGGCATCACTGTTAGACATGTTGCTCTGGATCAAGAGGTAGGAGTGACAAGGAGCAGGCAAGGGCATAACTAATCCTTGCCATCACTGATTTCTGCTGGGCTTTGTGTTGATCCTCAGCAAAGCAAACTGAATACTGATCATCTGCCACATCTGTCTCTTGGCACAACCGTACACATGATAATGATGCAGCAGATTGAGTGCTAATGACTCAGCTACAAACAGTGAGCCACACACCTAAGAATGAAGTAGCTAGTTGCCTCCTCATAGCCCAGAAGTGGAATACCAGAAGAATTCCTGGAAGAATTCAGACATGACAGGAATTAATAGTGATTCTTCAAGAATATTTTGGTATCAGCCTTGATTCCTTAGAATAGTGCACAATTACATACCACTTAGCTGCATGACCAGTTCGGAACAGCAAGTTTATAAAATCCTTTCTCTCTTCCTCCCCTTTTCCCTACTATAATTTGAAAGTCCTTTTCTGTCCTTTGGTCCTCAATCATCAGGTGCAAGTAAGAAGAGCTTTTCCTTGGACTCATAGTTGTATTTTTCAACCATGAGAGGCAGACAGACAGGTGGACTCATAATCAAAAGGGGGAGACAGCAAAGACTTTGTTTTCTGCCTCCAAGCTGAGCTTGTACACCAGAAAGACCTCAGTCTTCCATGATACTCTGAACTCAGGCACAACTACTCTATGTCTACATTACTTCTGATACTTTGGCATTGCTATTCTCACTGAGAAAGTCTGAACTGAGGAAGTTTGGTGTGATCAACTGCTTGTACTTCTTTAATGCTATCCACTAGTAACGCAAAATTTTGTGGGCTTTTCAATATAGAGCTGAATCTCTTATGTGTTGTTAAACCTAAAAGACTATATTGAGGTTAAAACCATAAGCTTTATATAAGGTACTAAAGGGGTCTTGCAGGCCACACATGGAATACTCTGCTCAGGTTTGGTCCCTGGCATGCAAAAAGAGACGTGGACAGGCTGGAAAGGGTCCACAAAAGGGCCAGAAAGATTATCAAAGGACTGAGAAGACTGCCGTACAAGGAAAGGCTGAGAGAGATGGGTTTGTTAAGCTTTGAAAAAAGAAGGCTTAGGGGAGGCCTCATCACCATGTTCCAGGATTTAAAGCGTGGCTAAAAGAAGAAGGAGACTCTTTTTACAGGGCATCACATGGAGAAGATGAGACATAATAGGTACAAGTTACTTCTGGGGAGATTCTTATTAGACTCCAGAAGAAAATTTTTCACGAGAACAATCAGCCATTGGAATAACCTCCCCAGGAAAATGGTGTATTCCCCAACATTAGACACTATTTAGATTTGTCTAGATAGTGCATTTGCCAGTAAAGTTTGGACCAGGTCATCCTTCAAGTCCCTTCCAGTTGGTATCCTATGATTCACTTACCTGCATAAGTAATAACATATGGAATCAATTCAAGAGTACCCAAAGCTGGAACAATAGATAAGCTTGCTGGAATGTTGGAAATATGTATGAAACGGTAATAACTTATTAACTTGGGAGGGTGATGGCACCCCATCATCTGGAACTGTCAAAAATGTATTACTTGAACAGTAATACGACTTGTTATAGAAATGACTGACTCTGAACTTGAATAAAATTTTGTGACTATATTATAGGGAATAAAAATGCAACACACATTCTTTTTGAACTCATTTAACCTGCCTAATCCACACCATCAATCAACAAGACCACTTGACTAATGTTGTTATTAAAATGCCGGTGTTGTTTATAGTCACTGCATAGTCACTATCTTCTTATTTAAATGTTTTTACAACAAGTCTTCACAGTTTCTTTAAAAAAAAAACCAAACAAGGCAGGTAGCGAAAACACCAGGTGCAGTGGTGTCCTGGTTTAAGAAAAGGTTGCACATTTATTCCCATGCCACTCTTTCAATCCCCTAATAGATCAATGAAGAGTTGCTCTGTGGCTGGGCTGTGGTACTTTACTAAGATCCAGCTATCCCTCATACCTGGTTTCTGTACTAGATAAAATCTGGCCTTTACAGGAAACACTAAGTGCCTTCTTGTGATGTTGCTACTAGAGCAGATGGTCCGGCCACTGCTGTGGGGAATGACTTGTGATTTAAACTCAGGATCTCAGTAAGAAATTGTGAGTCATTCAGGTGTCTATGAGATTAAGGTGCTATTAAAAGAAGAATGCTTTTGCATCCTTAGGCTTTTAGTAAGTTGTGGTCATATATGTTACCAGATGGGGTCAGTAATTCTAAATGTACATGGCAGGCTCTTCTGAAAGTGCAATTCCCTGGGAATGTTACACAGTCACTGACTCACAGGGTGGCCTTCCTTGTGTGACACACTCCTCTGTCTTTCGAACTCTCTTGGCATCCATTCTGTTGTTCTGCTTTCACAGGTATGAGTTTTCTGTCTTGGACAAATGGCATGGGCTCCAGGAACTCTCCAAGTCATTTTTGGATTGCTGTTTTTCCTGATCTGTCTCCTTAGATAGCTACAAGTCCCCAAGGGCTCTTTATACCCATTCCTAGTTGAACAGGCACTCTTGTTTCCAATTTTCCATTGAATGAAATGTCAGCAAATGACAAGCCATGCTTTGCTGGTGCCATGCTCTGATTTAACAGGGCTGAATATGGCCTCTATCGTTTTTCACTAGTAGGTGCTTTATTATTTTGACACTGCTTTCTACCAACCTGTTGTACTGGAAATAATGGGGACTTACAGTGACATGCCTTGTACCTACCTCTCTGCAAACTTCTAAATCTCATGTTCATTAAAGGTGTTTTGTTGTCAGACATTACTAACATAGGTACTCTAAAATGCAGCAAGGATAGTACTGTCATGGACAAATGACTTCTTAGATTTTCTTCTACACAGGAATGAATTTGATAGTCTTGGACATAAAGAACTTTATTTTCTCCCAGAAACAGTGAAAAATCTGTGCCTTCTTTGCTCTAGGGCATTACAGTTTTTTCCCCTCCTTCCACCACCTACATCTTTACCTCTCCTTCTGCCCTGTGCAACAAGCATAACAACAATTTCCTCAAACTTGCTCTTTATCTGAGGCTGGTGTAAAATATCATTGGTCCTATTTTTAGATTTTAAATCTGTAAAAGATTCTCTGCATGTCCTTTTTAACACCTTTCCCCTCTCATGTCAGAAGATTTAATTTGCATTGAAACAAAGACAAACTTAACAATTAAATTTAACCGTTTTAAACCTATTATAATTTTAAGGGGTAGAGCCTGACTTTTAGCTATTATGCACCACTTGAAGCAACTGCTATTATCTGTGGCACTGGCCCCAATTACTTTTTGTAGGGGTGTGCCCTCAACAATGTCTGTAACAATCAAAGTTCACGTTTCGTCTGACGCCAGATAGATATTTTTTCTTAAAGAGCTTGTGTGTGCAACAGATATAAAATCTAGTTCTGGATATATTTTATTCATGGCTCCTTTGCAACATATTCCAGAGATCATGTGTCTACTGATCATCAGATCTTCCTTAGTTTTTATGAAACACTCAAATCATATATTTGAAACCAAAATACTTTTGTAGCTTTTTTGCTTGTGGGAAAGGTTAGGCTGAGAATTTCCAGGTCCCTTAGGCTGTAAAGAGTTTTATGATCAGTTTTAGCTCATAATTCTTTCATGCATGAAGACATGAAGCTTTAACAGCTATGGAGTAAAGCCAAATCTTCCTTCTTTATTTATGTACACTATCACCCAGTTTGTTTTATGGGTAAGTGACTGCTCTCAAAGTCTGACTATACAACTTCAAAAAAAAAAATTAAAAAAAAAAAATCAGTATTCTCAGTAGAAGAATCCAAAGTTTCTGCTTAGATACCATCTCTGTCATTGAGATATCTTTAGTTAATGTCTTCAGGTTTCCAGATGTTTTTGTAGCAGACAAATCCTATGTCTGTTAAAGTTTTCTAGACCAGCATTCAGCATGCTGAGGCGGGTTAACTGAGCAGACATTTCTTTACATACTTTGTGTTTGTTTCAGCAAGTCCATACTCCTCCATCTTAGTGTGCCCAGTCTGTATCACCCCACCACACTCACCTTGCTCTGCTGGATTTTATTTCCATAATAAGGAATTTTTGTTTAGCTTTCGCCCTACAGTTTGTTTCTCATGCAAGGTTTATGAAATATCTGACTGCATTTTTCTCATATTTTTCTTAGATCAAAATGTCACAATACAGACTTTTGTATTGGATATGCTATCAAAAATGTGCTGTATACTTCTATGAACTGTGCAGCTCAAAGGGGAACAGTATCTCCCAAAGGTGATGTTGGGGCTATGTGAACATTTGCCTTGCTTTGTGTCCCATGTAGAAATGCATTTGGGATCAACCACCTGTCCAATGCTTTCTTCTTTTATGTGGGAAATACTTCCCACTGTTTATAATTTTTGTCCTCTGAGTGTACATGTAAGTGAAACCTCCTTTTTTTCTGTCAGTGACTAGACCTTCATTGATGGAGCTCTGCTTACTTTGCAGCTAAGTGCGTCATCTCCCTTCAGTTCTGAGGCATTTTCTTGGTAGCATGGTGGCAACTTGTCTGGAAACCTTGTTCCAAAAGTTTTTGGGTTAGATTTCTGTGTTGTGTTTGCAATAGCAGATGCCCTCAGACAAATATAAGAATAGCATAAGCACATCTGCTTCCCTCTTCTGGGCTCCAGTAGGTTGTTCCTGTGTTGCTGAGCCAAAGATGGTATCATAATTTAAGACCAGTGGGTTTTTTCAGTTGCTAGTGTCCAGATTCTGGCAGTGCTCTAGTGCGTAAGTGCCCAATTTAAAAGCTTGTAATTGTCACGGTTGCTTCCAGACTGACAGTTCAGCTCTCTGATGACGCAGCACTGTCTATTGCTCCTAATTACTTCTACAGAGGTTTCCTCTGCATTACTGTTGTTGCTGCCACTCTCTTGTTGTTGATGGGCTTTTTCTCTTCCTGTGCATACTCTTGTATTGCTTGCGCACCGTTGGTGAGTGGCACTTGCTTGTAATTCCTGTCCCTCTTCCCAAATGCTGGGCATTGTTCTGATTTCTATTGTTTTCATACTCTGTACATCTTGGGTTTTTCATTGTGAAACATTTGTTTTTCCATGTCCTGTCCTTTATCTTTAAAATCTTTGATTCCCTAAAATAACAATTTTTGTCTGGACTGGGTGAATCCTTTGCTTGACAGATGTGGATTGTCTTGCTGAGGATCAATTATGGACCTTCCCAGTAGACCAAGGTCTACTCTGTTTAGCCAGGACCCAACCTCTCAAAAGTGTCTGATGAGGCAGTTGGTCAGAGATTATCCACCTTCTCGTCTGCTTTAACCCTCTGCTTAAAAGCATCACGTGCATCTATCTCTTTTTTATAGAATGCCTTACATTTCTGTAATGAGCCTTGAAATTCATCTGTCTTTGCCAAACTAACTGAAAACTGGTTCCATAACCATGGAAAATACTAATTTCTTTAACACCGAGTATTAACAGATACAATGTCTGCTGCTGCTACCAGTTCCTTGCAGATACAGATTATTTACATTTCAATTCATGGGAGAGTTTAGATAAGTATGGAAATTCCCTGAGGTGCCTCTACTTTTTACCAGTTGGGAGTAAAAAATTACCTGCTTTGCAATCCCAGAGCTTCAGCCAAGGAAGTTATTTATGAAGAGATGGAAAGCTGGCAGCTTTTTTTCTTTTTCTTATTTCTGGTCTTGGTCTATTACTTTGCTTGGGAGATGGTTTATACAAATTTAATTAGTAAGAAACTAATAATGTTTGTCTTTCTTGGTACCATACTTTTGTAATTGATGTGGCCATAGATGAAAGCCTCAGAATGATGTTTACTTCTAAATCATCCAGGTTCTGTTCAAAAATATGCCTCTGTAAATCTGCTGAAAGTAGCAACGTGTTGCTGAACAAAAAGCAGATTTGTAGATCCAAATACACAATTATGATATAAAAATTAAGCCTACCCTTGAATACTGCCTAGATATCAGTGGAAGACTCAGAGAAGGTTAAGTAAATTAATTAAATTTTTAGTGTAATCTATGAACTAGAATTAAACATGGAATACAGGCTTCTGCCTTGAAAGTGCCAGACCCACCAGACCTATAAGGGCTTTAATTCATGTCAGCTCCAAATCTCTCTAGTTCCTACACTGTGGAGGGTATTTTACTCAAGACTCAGGAACTACCTGTTAAATTCACAACAACCACAATAAATTATGCTAATCTGGACAAACGCACCCATATTCCAGAGTGAAGGTATTCACATGGAGAACTAGATATTCACAATATTGACATAAAAAATGCATTCTGGTTATAAAAAGAATATTAATTTTAGAAAAAACTCCCCATGAAGGAAAGACACACATGCAAACAGATTGAAGGCATAGTGTAATTGTGTAACTGAAATGCTGATGGTCCAGAAGAAAAGGAGTTTAAGGTGTTTAAAGAGTGAATGCCCAAGCTCGCAGGTGGAGTACCTATACTTTGCTGTGCTGCAGGGCTTTACTGCTTATCTCCAACACAGGCTGTCCTGCTTAGGAGTTAGATGTTTATAAGTGAAGTTAAGGGAAGAAAAGTGGGCATCTAGGCTGCGTAAATAGGTCCAATTTCTCTTTTAGGGCAGCCACTGAACACAATTCCAGGTCATGGGGATCCTCTCTATCATCCTAAATATGAGCTGAGTTTGGTCCAGGGGGTGTGTGGGTCTCGTGTGTCATTGAACCAGCAGCAAGGGAAGACTGAGAAAGGGGAACAACCCAGTAACATTACAAATTCAGCTTGTCCTAGTGAATACTAATGCCTGAAAAATTTATAGAGGGATGTGTTCATGTCTGAAGCAACTGCCTTGTGGATTTGCTGATCGTGCAGGAGCGCTATGCAAAACGGGAGGAGGAGGAGGCAAGGAAGGGAGGGTGGCTCTAGGACCCATACGAGCCTTCCCGAGCAGGAGGTGGGAATTTTCCTCCAAGGCAGCAGGAGCCCGAGCCCGGTCTCAGAGCTCCTGCGGAGCCCGCAGGAAGAGCCTGGCACGTCCCCTCCAGAGCCGCGCACCCGGGTAGGAGCTGCCCGCATCCCACAGAGCCATGAACCGGCTACCACAGCTGGTGCTGTGGGTCACCACAGTGGGTAAGGAACTTATTTTTCTTCCTCCTCATCTCCTTGTTTTGCAAAGTCCCTCTTCTACCCAGAGACTCAGAGACTTATTTCATTGCCCCTTCCCTTTTACCTTTAAAACCAGAAAAACATTCTTTTCAGAACAGTAGGGGAAAAAGGAGGAGTGGGGAGTGAAAGTACTGGCATGAAACATATATAACGGGGATGACATGCGGGAAGATAAATCTTGATGGTTATTGATTGTAAGTAAATTTTGCTCACTGAAATGAATTTGTGATCTGTAGTTTCAGAAAGGCTACTGCTGCTGTCGAGGCTCTGAGGCTGGAAGCAGGCAGTCATTGTACAAGGGTTCAACATGAAACTAGCAGCTGTACCCTAGGACCATTTTGCTTCTCTGGTTACTGGACTGTTTTCTTTGGGGCTGTTTTGGAGAGGTGGGTGAAAGTAATGCTCCAGGAGTAGTGAAGGTTGCTTACAGGAAAAGGTGTAGTTTGGAGAGGATGCCTTGTCTAAGGAGAGATGAGGGACACAGATAAAGAGAGAAGAAGGTATTGGGACTATGAAAGATAATGAGTTCCCACACAGAAAGTGGTTCTCAGGCTAAGTTTTGAAGTGAATCTTTGTGCTGCTCTGTTTGTCACTGTCAGCTTTGGTTGTGAAGTACAGCAAAAGAAATGAAGTGACAGTAGGAGAGAAGAAGGGAGATGTTAGGAGGGAATCTGCAGGAATAGGAGAGGAGTTGGGAGAGATGGCAGCATGCATGCAACCAATGATGGCAGAAGAAGGTAGGAGTGGGACACATTTCCTATATGTGCACAGTGTCAAGCAAATTTGTTATGAGTATTAGGAAAGAAAAGCCTCTATCAGGACATGATAAACTTCTCAGAGAGCTGCAGTTACAATAGTACCCCCAGTGTAGAGACAGTGACTATGACTTGACCCCTAGACAAGGATCAGGAGACACTTCTGTATTTCTCAGTATAGCAGATCATATAACTTCCAGGTGGGAAATGAGGCAAACAAGTTGTTGGGCGCTACAGCTATCTCTCGCTAGCACAATGCACTTCTCTTTCTGGCTAAATGATGAACATGTGTATATATACTCTTACAAGAAGACACATCAGTTTCTAAGCAGGTTTCATCATTTAGTTCTATTTATAATTGTATGCCAAGGCATAGCACAGTGTTTTTTATTTCAGGCTTTTTCTGGCCTTTTATTACTATTGGGAGGAAGGAGGTTGTTTTACTGTTAAAGGATCCCAGGACACATGTACCTCATGCAAGCAGAGCTGTATGTCCCTAAAGCCTCAGTTTTCATGGCATGTGGTCTCATCAAGAACTGCTAAGTGTCTTCCCAATGTTTTTGGTGGAGTGGCTTTCAATGTGCAAGTAAAGTTAATGTAAGGAATAATAATTATATTTGTTATATATCCAAGTCTTGATATGGAGCATGACTGTATTAGGAAAGAAATAAAAAGAAGGGTGTGTTTCAGAAAGAGTAAGTAAAGAGCTAAATGAAAATAAACGTACATTTTACAATCTCTGTCCAATCTTCTGCCAAAAATAATCTCAATCACCCAGGGGAAGACTTCAATGCATGAGCATTTAACTATGTAGCTGCTGTCACAATCTTCGGATGGGGGTTGCTTGTCTCACTATGGAGGCTGTTATGCTCTCACACTCTATAGTCTATTAGTTTAAAAACCACTTGTATTTCTACTGCAGAATTTTTATTGGAGCATATTCTTGGAGTGGCTTTACATTTCCTTCTTTATTTGAAAAGCCCAAGGTCTAAGTGATGAGGAAATTTGCAGGTCCTCTTTTCTCTCTTTTATTTTGCTGACTGGCATATACATTTCTAATGAGCTCTATCATAAAAGGATACTTTCCAAGTTCCGATCCATTGACAATTTTTGGCACATCAAAACATCGGAGGACATTGCAACTTCTCTTGGTGCAAAAATTAAGACTCTGTGAGAAAATTCAGAAAGTTGTAGAGAACAACAGCAGAAAAAAAACCCTCAGAGAAAGAACTGCCAAACCAAAGGTAACAAAACCAGGAAAGAACTCAGTGCACAGGTGTGCACTGTTCAGTGTCAAAGCAACTTCACAGTCATTTGGAGGCTGGGGTTGCACACCAGCCTCAGGTCTCAGGAGGTGGTTAGGAAGAAGGTGAAAAAAGCCACCAGATAAATGTCTGGGATAATTTTTTTATTATTATTTTAAACACCAGTATTACTTTGAGCCTTCATATTGGATTATTTTCTTTTTTTTCTTGAGCTTGGTGAGGGGTAGGTAGGTCAGTCCTTTTCTCTTCTGTGAGAAACCGGGTTGTGCTTGGCCAGATGTCATACTCTTGCCTTTGAATGTGGAGAGCCAGCTGTCTGCAGAATTACAGCACAGCATACATCCTGAGCAAACCTCAAACACCTTTCCAAATGTGTGGTCATGTTTATGTCATTGCTCAGAGTTTAGCTATTGAGTATAACCACAGTCTGTGAGATGATATTAGTAGAGGCATTTTGTCAGGATTTTCTTTACAGTCCCTTCCAACAGTTGTAGTGCAGCTGTCACAGAATAAGGTAACTTACATTTAATTTCAGCCTAGTGAAGAGTTATAGTTTTGGGTTTTGTTGAATAATTTCTAAGGCAGAGAAGTATAGGAAGGTTGATGGCAGGTTTAGGAGGAAGACAGCCAGCTTTTTGTTTGTTTGTGGAATAGTATATCAGCATGGCAGTAATGAATGCCCCATCGCTGGATGCTTGCATTTGTTTAACAAATAGTTTTCAGAAGCCCCAAACATTTTGTTCCTCTCCCTGGGTTTATCTGCCTCTCAGAACTGAGATGGCCTGTTTTTTGAAGGAGTATAAACTAGCTGAAGTTTAATCAGTCCACATGAGCATGAAGATATAGGAGGACCTCATCGTGATATCAGCCAGCTTAAACCAGTGTATCTGTTTTTCTTAGACAAACTAGTAGTACTTTGTGTATCCCTTTGTTGGAGGAGAGCATGTGAAGAGTGGAAGGGATGGGACCCTGTGTTCTCTTTTGTCTCTTCACTGAAGAACTTCTCTCTTATTTTCTTCTTCTTTTGCCTTTCTCGGCTCAGTTAAAGTAGCACACAGGTACAGTAATGGTTTCACTTAAGTGGTTCCATCCAGGACAGCACCGAACGAGCCTTGAAATTTGTTTTAGGAGTTGTATCCACAATCCTTTACTGCACAAATGACAGCATGTTTCCGTATACTGTGCCCAGTCTGAATATCCAATTCAAGGGACTGTCTGTCACTGATGCCTTGAAATGAAAACAAGACAGTTCTTTTTAAGTCATAGACATTACAAGGTTGAGGACCCTTTGAAATACAGTGGAAAAGGGTAGGATAAATATATGGGAATCCCAGAGTAAGGGAGCACATGCAGACAAACACCAGGGATTTGTAAACTGCATCAGGAGGGAGGACTAAGTTGGAGGAGGAAGACATTAGGTAGCGAGCCGTGTGTTCTGTTACTTTAGAGCTGAAGACAATGTCTTGTGAGAAGCCATGGAAGAAATCCGTCTTTCTGTCCATGTTACAAAGCTGCACAATTTCTAACTAGTCCATAAGATCAAAAGTTGGAGAAAAGTATTCCCAACTCCAGTGAAGTTTCAAAAGCATTCGTCTCCCACTCCCTGGAGTCCCAAACAGATACACAGGAGGGTCCCTGTCTTCAGCCTGCTTGTAAGCGTGAAGGAGTGCACGCTGGCTGTGCTGGCGTATAGAAGTGCATTTGTGATGTCTCTGATAAGAGTGGAGAGAAATTTTCATCTTGAATTAATTTTAGTGAAAAATGCTGATGTGTGATACTAAAATGCTTTATAAAGTTACCTAGGTTTTGAGGTCTTACATTTGGTAATTTGTTTTGTGTGGACTCCAGTTAGTTCATACTGAGACATTCAAATAAGTCTACATGTTTTAATTTTTTTTTTTTTTTTAATTTGAAAAGCATAAAACATGATTTAATATAAAATGTTTAGATTTGACATGAACTGTTCTAGTCCAGCACTCCCTGAAATGTGTTGGTCTTTGCAATTTTTTAAAACTTCTGACCTGGAAGATTTTTAGGTTGACCTGTGACAGGTTTTTTTGTTTGTTTTGGTTTTTAAAAATTTCTTTGGTCTTGCCAATTACTTGGAAAATCCTGCATTAAAACTGCCCAGTTATTTTATAACACCACATTCACTTTGTACTTAGATTTGTGCATGCAGGTAGTTGTCCTTAGGTTGATGCTCATTACTCTACATGCAGACAGTGACTGGTACTGTTTATAGCTTGGTATTGGATCAAATTCTTCAGCAATAAAAGAAACAAAAATAACTTTTTGCAAACATTTGCTCAAAGCAGAAGCACAAAGCAGTTGCTGAGAGGAGAGGCAGGTGAGGTTTTTTCCAGAAATAAATGGGGAGGAAGGAATCCACAGGGTTCATAGTTAACATAAATTGATGGACGTCTATGGGAATACAGCAATGCAACATGGTTGCGTTCTGTATCTGGAGACTTTTATCTGAGGCTCTTACAAGTAAGCATGATTCCTGTATTGAATCCTTAAATCAGAAGAGGAAAATAATGACATTAATTATGTTAATTAATTGGATCAGGCTTATAGTCTTTTCCTGCCTCTCAGCATCAGTCCTTCCTCTTACAATTCCTCTTCCTCCCATTCCATTATAATTGCTCCTCTGCTTCTCTCCTCTACTGGCATATAACAAACTCAGTGCTTTGATAGGAACAGAATGCACAAAGATGAAACCCATGGCAGGTGGAAGAGCAGGCCAGCTTGGAAAAGGGGTGAATTGTAGCATTTGGTAGGAGGTGATTTGTAGCTGACAGATGTGCTCTGAGTGTGTAGGGAGAACAGCTCCCTTACAGGAGTGGTGACAGATCACATTGGTGTGTTATGTGTTGCAGGAGGAACGTGTAGAGCCTTTGTTTCAGATTGTGACTGGTTCAGCACCACTAGGTTATGGAAGGTCTGCACCTGGGGAATGTCAGGTTCCTGCCTTTTTGAGCTGGATGTGCAAGAGGGAAGTAGAGGTGTAGGACCTTTACAATGAAGCAAATGTAATGTCAGGACCTCTCTGGGCCTCTGCAGTGCTTAAACGATTACAGCTCCCAGATAAGTGGCGGGATGTCATTGAAGCATTTTGCTTCCCTCAAGTTCCTAAGAACTTTCCTAAAGGTGGTGTAGCTCCATGTTGTGACTTCTCCCAGTTTTATCATGCCAGCACAACTGGACCCATGAGGACAAATGGAAACAGAGGGAAATGACATAAAAAGAAACAGAGGTGACATTCCAGTCTTCCTCACCTAGAGAAAGAAACTCTTATTTACTGAGTACAGAGCTCTGAGTTTCAGTGAGATGCTCACCCACAGGCCAAATGTTATGTTTTTAGGAGAATTTCAAGTTGATTTTCTATATATGCTCCTTAATACAAAGCTGGCTGTAAAACCACAAAACTTTACACAATTCTCCACTTGTTGGTGAAAAACTTCTTAAGATTGCCAGTTGGCTTTATATTTATTTTAGGCATTTGGACTATGTGATTGTTGTAGTCCCTTCCAACTGAAATATTCTATTCCCTGTGAAGGTATAAACCTCCCTGACATCAGCACTTACTGAGTTTAAAAACCTATTGTACAGCAGCCTCATCAGAGTTAGTAAAGAATGAGAGTGAAATATAGAATTATAATATAGAATTATAGAATTAAAAGCTGAAGTCTTTTCAAAAAGCACAGATTTATCCTTACAACTCAGCTGAACTTTTGCCCCGTCTAATGGGAGAATCATGTCTTTTAATAAGACATCACAGATTTTCAGCTAATTGGTGTCTGAAATCCCATAAGCCTTGGCTTATCAGCCAAGAATGATGCATTTATTCATGTATTTCAGTTGCTCAGTTAGTTTTTTTTTTTTTCCCCAGTTTGTAGCACAGCATGTGTTTGAGGGCATAAACAGCCAAACTTTCTGGAGTTACAGCATCCACACCTCTCCTCTGTGTCTATGTTTATGGTGATACATATTTATATACTAAGAATACAGGAGTGATAAAGTAACTGAGAGTGACTGTAGTAAGTGACATGGAAGGATGCAATGGTGTTTTGTTGCACAGAATTAAGTACAGAAAGTGAGAAGTATCTGTTCCTATATTGTTCTGGTGAGTTTTTGTGCTATTCAGGAGCCAAAAGAAACCCAAACTGGAAGTTTTTTCTTGCCTTGAAGAAGAATTGACCAGTAACAGCAGTCGTGTTAGAACTTCAATGAGAACTGAACCAGATAGGTTATGTGTTCAGTTGCAGTTTGCTGAAATCACAATTTTCACATCAGAGGTGCTGTTGGAAGCACCTGCTGCCATGCAGCAGGGCTGGTCTGAGTGGCTCTGCAGCTGTCACCAAGACCTTTTTCTGTCTGCTGAGGGTGAACTCTGCTTGTGCACTTCCCTTTGTAGCTCTACCTTACAATATATGCTCTGCTCTCCTGGCCTTAGGGAGGCAGGAGGAAGCTGTGGGGATACACAGAGAGGATAGGAGGTGGCCAAGGCTGGGCAGCAGAGCTGGATGGAGGAATTCTTTTCCAATGGAGACGACGAGCCCAGCCAGTGTGGTTTGGATTACCAAAAGAAGGGTTAGCAGCTGTCAGCCTGAACTCGAGCAACCTCAGGCACAGCTGAATTCACTGTGGAACAGAACTGAACAACTGCTTTCTTCACTGGATAATTCCTTTGGTGGTTTTGCAGACCCATGTGCCTTGACTAATATTTTAGATAATGTAAGGAGTGTGGATGATTATGCTTACACACCTCTAATACCTTAGATGTCTTGATTTTTTAAAATCTGCTGTTTCTGTTGTTATATTTAACTGCAGTTTCAATTTTCCAAGTATCCGCTGTTTATAGTTTTTTTCCTACTGAGCTCTGAGTGATTAAAGACCTATTTATTACTTTGACTTCATCAAGTAGAATCATAGAAAAGTATGATTGCTTAAAAATTCCATGGTCTTTTACATGTTTTTAGAGTTTTCTCTGTGGCATTTTTGATGTGTCCTGTGCTGGAGTTCAGATCTCTTTACATGAGTAACACTTTTAAAGTATGTAGTTCACAACAGGAGCATTTTCTGTGTTTATAGTCACTACAGGAACCCAAATATTTAAAACCTCTGAAGGAAGCTTTCTTTAACTCCATGCAGGCAAACAGTTCAGCCTGGAGCTTAGTGAGACACTGGACTTCATGAATTTTATAAGCCCTGATAGCATAGTTATCACAGTCACTATTTTTTTTCAACTTTCCTGAAGGCCCACATGCCTCCTGGCCCTTCAAGATTTATCAGGTTCTTTGAAGAGTTTAAACTTTCCCAGAGTTTGACATTCTGTATTTGTCAGTCTGTTGCAGTCCTAGAGGCGAAAGTCAGTAAAATTTGCAAAAAATAAACTTGTGAATTAATTATAAGCAAAACAAGGTCAGTAAATGAAGCTGGGTTTTATTTATCTGTGTTAAAATGGCTTGTGTTCTAGCTCTTCAGATGGATATAAAACTGTGAGATGTATGCAGATCTACCTCTTTTCACCTCATCTAGGGCTGTGCTAGATTGGTCTGACTAGACACAATCATTTAGCTTTCCCTACAAAAGCTGTTTTAACTTTTTATTTGCTAAGTTTTGGACAGGGCATAGCATTTTATTTATTTCCTTCATATTTTGATTACCACACATTTTTTTTTCCTCTCGTGTGCCTTCTTGCATATATATATATATATGAGTGTGTGTGAAAATTAATGAAAGGAAAAATATGGTGGTTTTTTTTCTTGACAGAGAATTTTTTTTTTTTACTTATTTTAGGACCTGAAAATATGTGGAAAACCCCTTTGCTTTAAACATGTTGTCTTTCCTCAGTGGATGCAGTTATCCAAACCTGTACAATACTCAGGAATTACTTGTGATTGTGTGTGATAATATTTTAATTACTTATTTTATATAGAGATTATAGTAAGAAATTTATATAGAGATTATCCTTTTTCAGGGATTTGTGCAGCATGTGACTGTACAGGCTATCAGCTTTGGTAAATCTAGCCAACAGCTATTTTTCAATTAAGCTTCAGAAGAAATTGCAATCACTTTTGTACTAAAGTATATATACAATAAGCTAGAGAAGTTATTTTATTACTGGTAGGAATTGCTCTGTGGCTGCAAGAAGGAGGATTGATAAGAAGCAACAGCCCAAGTAATACCGTTACTGATATTCTTCCACTGAGGAAGGTGAGAGGTAATTTATATCAAGTTGTTGGGGTTTAATCCCAGACAGCGACCAAGCCTCATGCAGCCATTCATTCACTTCCTCACCAGTCAGAGTGGGGGGGGAAATCAGAAGGGTAAAAGTCAGAAAACTCATGTGTTGAGATAAAGACAGTTTAATAGGGAAAGCACAACCTGTGCACACAAGCAAAGCAAAACAAGGAATTCATGCACTGCTTCCCATGGACAGACAGGTGTTTAGCCAGCTCCAGAGGAGCAGGACCCCATCACGTGTAATGGTGGCTTGGGAGCACAAATGCCATCTGAATATCCCCCTCTTCCTCCTTCTTCCTCCCACTTAATATATTGAGCATGATAACATGTGGTCTGGAATATCCCTTTGGTCTGTTTAGGTCACCTGTCCCAGCTGTGTCTCCTCACAGTTTCCCATGCACTCCCCAATTCTCACTATCATGGCAGTATGGAAAGCAGAAAAGGCCGTGGCTCTATGTAAGCCCTGCTCAGCAATAACAAAAGCCTCTCTATTTTATCATCACTCTGTTCAGCACAAATCCAAAACACAGCCCCATACCAGCCACTGTGAAGAAAACTAACTCTGCCCCAGCCAAAAGCAGCACACAAGTAAATGCAGAATTTCAGAGTTAGGAGTGCTGATTTTTCTGCTGGTTTCTTAGGGCTCTTGAGGCTGAGTAAACATGGAGGTCAACATTTGGGTGATATTTAACTTGTCTCTCCAGCTTACATGCCCATCTCAACCTATGTAGGCAACCCCAAGTGGTAGCATAGTCTCATCTCAGGTGTATCAGTCATACTGCAGGGATGCTTTGAAATGATCCTAGGTTAAAAGCTAGCTTTCTTGTTCTGTACATAATTTTGATGTTTCAGTCACAATGTGACCCTTTACAGCTTGTGTTAGGTATAACTGAGGATATGGTGATTGCTGCACAAGGACTAGAAGGGAGTCAGTCTCACAGTGGGGCCAAAAGGAATGCAGGCTGGGGCAGAAGGAATTATTCTGGGAAACTCTTAGTCTGCTGGGGCTTTTGTTCTGAATCTCTCCCAACAGTCATTGAAATAAGCATCTTGTGAAACTAGCCTGTAGGGATAGACACCTGAATTTAGACTGTGTGAGCACACCCTGATCTAGCTTAGGGATGCCTGCTTTGTGGTCTGCAAGAGAGCAAGTGCTCAATGCCAGCCTTGTCAGCTTGGTGTCAGTGAGCTGGCAACTGCCTTATGAATTTGTGTTACTGTGAAAACACCTACAATCCTGTTTTACTAACTAGAAAAATATTTAGCTTAACTATCATTTGGTTCTGGTTTTGATAGTTTCTTATTTTTGGAACATGTTAGGTTTTTTGCATCAAGTTAACAGAACTTTTAACAATTTCAGAGGACAAATTTGGGCTGATAGTCTGAATCCTATCATTGATGCCATGGTACTGGGGAATAAGAGATACATATACCATGATGATGTGTGGTGTTCAAGTCTCCCCTTAGCCATTCAAACAAAATAGTCTGTTTTCAACTTTGACCCATACCATGTACAGAGTGTTGTTAAGAGGAGGTGCTCCTAAACATTTAAGGATAGGACTGAATCTGTTCTGAAAGTGGACAGTTGGGGTTTACATTATCATCTTAAAGGAAGAGAGTAAAAAAAGTTTTGAACCCAGTTTAAGCACAAAATGTTTCATTATCTCTAGCATGCACAGAAGTGCTCCCATGAGTTTTTAAAGAAACATCACCTATGTAAAAGAATATTCCTTAGCATGTCCTTTCATTCTTTGTGACACAAATATATGAAAGGGTAAGAAATAAAGCTGGTCAAAGTACCTTTACATAATTTTTCTGAGACTGGAAAAGGGTAGAAAAATAGCAAGCACTGTTTTTCTGTTTTTTAAATTCACCAAGCTCAGGTTTCACAGATAGGGTTAAAAATCATCAAATTAAACATATTTATGAGCCATCTGGTTTCTGAGTCTTTCCAGTTTGTGTTTGCTATCCTGGGTAACTATTAAGTCATTTTTGTTGCTGTAATTTTCATGTCATTACATGGCTCCAGAAAATGCATGTTTAAGAAAAACACTGTAGAGAACTGAATTCAGAGTGGAATTATAAGCACTGGCAGCACTGGAGACATTTGTCATTCTTTCAATCATCTTAAAGTACTACTAAAAGTAAATGTACAAAATAAATCAATTTTTTCTTTTAACATGTCTTTAAGTCAGGCAAAGAGACCTGGAAGGTTGCATTGCCTATCTTTCTTACAATATAGTAAAGGGAGTCAGATCTCCTGGGGCTGGTTTTCAGCCAGAAGTTTTGCATATTATTTGGGGAAATTCAAGACTATGCTTAGTCTTGGTGCTTTAATCCTTGTCCTATTTTACTTAATCTCCCAAATTCAGATGTGGTGAGATACAAAACAGTATACATTCTAGTTCCTTCAAATTGATCCAGTGTACAGATTTTTTTTTCCTTTTTAAAATAAATTATATTTAAGGAGAATCTCTAACTCCATTTCAGTGGAAATTTGCTTTGGAAAAAAAAAAAAGTCTTTTTTCACACTGAGTGTTGGGTTACCAATTAAGTTTTCTAACAGCATTGGCTTTTCCATTGGTAGAGAGTACAAAAGTGTTTTCCTTAAAGGTGTACATTTGTATTACTTTTCCATAAAGTATCCTTATCTGCTCCTGAGAAGGTACAGCACTGAGGAATAGATGTAAAATTCCCTCTTTTTTCTCTGGTGATCTGATTGATATTCTTCATGCCAGCTCAGTCATTTCTAACACTGAGTCAATTTTCAGAGTACAGTTTCATCTTAGGAAGAAAGAGAAGAGAGAAGATGACTGTAATTGCTGGTGTTTGTTTTCTAGGTGCAACCAAATGCTTGTGCTATTTGAAGAAAACGCATTTTGTGAATGCTGACTAAAATAATCAGCTTCTCTTTCTCACTCTGCCTCATCATTTTGACAGAGCTGTGTTCTGAACATTATCAGTTTTCCGAAGGCAAATTCAGTTTTATAGGCTTTGGAACCTTTTTGGCTATCTTGTGCGCTGTGCAAGGCCATTCCCAATTCCCTTCACTTTGTCAGCCCTGCTGCCACATCTTGCTCTTTCCTGCGCGGCTTGGTAACTCTCGCGCACAGTGGATAGGAGTACCTGGCATGGTGAGCTTGGTGAAGGACACACTGGCGTCTTTAGGTCTTGTAAGAAGTACACAGCTTGTTTTGCTTCTTTGCTTATTCACATCTGGCATGAGCTTTAAAAGAATGCAAAACAATCATCTCACAACTCTATGCCTTTACTTTCAAAGCCCAGATTCCCAGATGCATAAAGAGGAAGGAATAAGTGTATGCAAATAATAAAGTACACGTTACTCTGGCTATGTGTGCTTTGGAGGCAAGCATTACTTACAGGAGCAGAAGATGCTAGCCATGATGCAAAGAAGACATTTGAAATCTTGGCTGACAAACTGTTTAATACACTGCTTAAACTTGTGCTCATTTTCACTTTCCACCTTCTTAGCTTCCTCAGAGTGTTTGTTTGACTGCTTTCCTCTTCTGGAGTCCAGCTGGCACTGAGAGGCTCAGCTGTTAGGAAGCCCATTTGGGAGTCTCAGCTGGCACTGGCAGACTCCACACGTTGCTGGAGTACTTGCTGGCAAAGCTGTGGTCCTTACCTTGGAAGCCGGCAACAGTTTCTAGCTGAGGCTGTGAGGAAGATGTTTGAAAGATGTTTGACTCTAGAGCTGCAAGGCCATGCTAGTGAGATAATAGGAGGGGTAGGTATTGGTCCACCTTCATTGGCACAGTAACTGCACTTTCTTCAGAGACACAAGTCTGGGCACTGCACTGTGTGCCCTCAACATGTTGATGTGCAGATACTCCAGTGTCTATGACTGTCTTCAAAGCTGAGTGCAGGCCTCCCTGTGCCCTCCATGCTGCAGCCTGCCCCTTCACAAGCCTACCAATGAAGCCTGCCTTCGTAGTGTCCTGGGAACTGAGCTAGCTTCCCATCATTTCTGAGAGTAACTTCAAAACCCAGTCTCCTCTGGGAAGGCTCTTAGTGTAGAAGACAGTGAAGCAGAAATTCAGTGTCACAACAGCAAGTACTCTCTACTCAGTCCTCCAAAAGTACGGAGATATAAAAGGGTACAGTAAGAGATTCTAGCTTGAATAATTCAGATGTGGTTATGACACTATGGCAGGCTACACAGCACTCTTGTTTTTAACATAAGATGAAGTTACTTCCTATGTGAAGGAGCACACATATAGATGTATACATTTCTTTGCCTGTGTGCATGTGTGTGACCTGATTATGAATGAATGTTGTTAATGTAAATTTATAATTATGTCACAGTTATAATTATAGTAAATCCTATTGGATTGCTTTGTAATTGTTAAATCAGTTAATGATTAAGTGTTGCTAAACCCTTCTGCACCCTTATCTTTTGTATTTATATCCTTTAATTCTGATTTGATTTTCCTTTGTATGTTTCCTTCATGTGGTAAGTAATAGAGTGAAACTTGCCACTGAACTCTGTCAAAGTTACAAATTTGTATGAAAACCTGCTTATTGCCAAAACATTTAACTGATTTTTTAAGCAGCACAAACCACTTATTTGCACCTGAGAGCAATGCAAATAGAATCATAGAATTATTTAGGTTGGAGAAGACCTTTAAGATGGAGTGCAGGTGTTAATCCAGCACTGCTAAGTCCACCACTAAACCATGTCCCCAAGTGCCACATCTGCATATCTTTTGAACGCTTCCAGGGATGGTGATTCCACCACTTTCCTGGGCAGCCTGTTCCAGAGCCTGACCAACCTATCAGTGGAGAAACTTTTCCTGATGTCCAGTCTGAACTTTCCCTGGCACAACTTGAGGCCGTTTTTTCTTGTCCTGTCACTTGTTATGTGGCAGAAGAGGCCAAACCCCTCCTAAGACCTTCTTTCAGGTAGTTGTAGATGGAGATAGGGTCTCTCCTCAGCCTCCTCCGGGCTACAACTCCAGCTCCCTCAGCATCTCTTTGTAAGGCTTGTACTCCAGATCCTTTCCCTGCTCCTTTGCCCTTCTCTGGACATGCTCCAGCACCTCAATGTCTTTCTTGTAGTGAGAGGCTTCAAGACGTACTTCCAAAAGAACATACTATCTACTATTGACTGTGCCGTTCCCTCAGAAGGCATATGTTGTGTTCTCTCATACCTTCTCATTACTGTAAATAAAGTGACATTCATACTCTGCTTGCAAAGAAGCAGTAGCTTTTATTGACCAAGCTGTTGTGGCAATAGGAATTCTTGGAAAAGCTTGCGGCAATTCTGGTATTTACAGTGTCATTTGCAGCTTCCTGATGCAGAGAGGTTGAGGCTTTTTCAGGGGACACTGGAAGAAGTTCTGTTGAATACTCTCTCCTCCACTGGGATGATAGCTAGTGCAGTACCAGGTGAGCAATGACAATCCTTGACAATCATATACAGAAAAAGTACTACTCAAATATGTATCTGGTCTTTTCCTGTGGATGATAATCTGCTAATTATAACTACAGTTTCAGGCTGCTTAGAACTGAAAAGGTGAAATGATATGCTGGATGAGCAGTCCGCACATGGTCTAAATGTACAGAAACTGACAGGTGTGCTGCATTTGGTGGGCATGATAAGTCAAGAGACCCATGCTTGGTCTTGTGGCTTTCTGCATATCAGAAGAGTGTGCACTGGAATTGTAGGAACTGTGTGGAATTAAAGAACCTTTCAGGCAGTGTCTGTGTTAACTGTTGTAAACTACATGCCACGGTGAGTAAAGGACTTAAGTCTTTTATAAAGGGCTCCATGTTGATATACTGCACTGGGGGCACAGCCACATTTGCTTTAGGACTTGTGATTCAGGCTTTTAGTGAGAATGAACAGTGAAGAAAACTGGACAAACTCTTGACCTCATGTTGTTTGTTTTCCTTGTTGTGCTGGCTGGTGTCCTGGGAGAAAAGAACTAAGGCTGTCTGCTTAGGTTGTTCATTTGAGGACTGAGGACTAGAAACCTCATTTTTCTCCCTTGTAGGGACAGGTCTGGACAGACCCTTTGCCAGTGAAAAATTCTAGCCCCAGGCATTGGTTTTTAGGGGCACTACTGGAATATGTAGTATCTTTCATAATTCTCTGATAAAGGCCTGGTTAAAGCTAAAAGGAGCTGATGATCTCGTACCATTTTCCCTCCTATCACTTCCAGACACTGAGTGCTCTTGTGATTCCAAAAGAACTTAATACGTCATAAGGTAGGTGGTGGTGGAGCAGGTCTGGCCTCCAGCAACCACAGTGTTTCATGAATTCACTGGAAGAAGGTTTTATTTTCTCTTACACAAACATAAGAGCTTGATATGAGATATCCAGAGTTTTGAATATTTGTGTTATGTTTGTATCCAGTGGTTCTTATGCACTTGTTTCTCATGCAGAGAAGTGCTCTCCAGATATATCCAGAAATGCATTCAATTATGTTTTCTTACTGCCTGTAAATTAAATAGCGCAGGACTGTCCCCGATCATTTTCTTTCAGGCATTACTTTTTTCATTAGTGTTTAATCAAATTACCCATGATCTGAAAGGAAGTCTGAAATTTTTCCAAGAACCTTTGTTTCTTTGCAGACACCCATTCTGGTTTCTCTTATTTTGATATTCTTGCACTGATTTCTCACTGGAGTGGTGTTTTTCTGTGACATTCCCATCTCCAGCATGAAGCTTAAGATAGACTGAAACATCTTTGAAAGGAATGAATGAGAGAAGCCCCTTGCCTTAATAAGGATCACATCATTGCTGGTGTGGTCTATGACCCATCAGTCATTTGGATTTTCTACTACTCCTTCCCTTCCATGAAGCCATCTGAGTATAAGAACTGGAGGATATTTTCAAAGCAGTTTGTGGATGTTAAAAGTATCAGAATAGCCACGGTAGTGTTGGCTGTGCCAGCCTACTTGAGTAATTCATAAAGTTGTCAAATGCTTAAGCTCACCCTTGCAGTAATGAGAGACAGCAATCTGAAGCCCTCTTCCTTGGCAGGGTAGAAACTCCTATCTTCACCATTTCCATTTTGGCACTCATTCTGAAGGGGTTCTGTAAAGGAAAGGAAGACCTCATTATATTCAAGGACTTCATGTCAGAAGTAAAAGAAAAGCCTTTGTAGGAAATATTCCCTCTTAGCTGCTTTCCAGTTGCGAAGTGTGGTATTGTAGCCCAAAGATCTCATCTCTGAACCATACTTCACTCTCTAAACCACACCTTACTTTCTTGATAGCCTAAAATAAAATTAAGTGTAGCGATAAGCAAGGGTCCTTTTAGTCATAGTCTTTACAACACAAAACTGTCTGTCTTCTGTTTTATATGTTCTGAGAACAGCGGGAGCATCCGAGTTATCATCCCCTTCTACATTTCTTTACTAGTAGGAAAAACAAATGATAAAACTGAAATGCAGGTGATTGCTTTTCTGTTTGCAAAGTCGCTTTCCTACCAAAATCAGAGTGGTACAATTCATGCATCTTGGTTATGTTGTTTTAGGCCATGAGCAAAAATCGTGTCATATTTTTTCAACGCAAGGGTGATTTTTTTGGATCAAAAACTAAAGTTCAGGTCTTGGCACAAATAATAGAAGTGTCTTTAAAAATAAAGAAAAAGTTTGCCAAAAAGCCATAAAGTAGTCTAAGTCATCCCTGACTTTTAGTCCTTTCAGGAAGTTCTGAGTTCCAGGGCTGTCCCACCCGCTTGAGTTCTGTTACACAAAGTTCATTGTTCACAACAGTAATCCCAATTGCAGTTCGAAAAAAAATTCTGCACCTCTTTCATTGTACTGACTGTGAGTGAAGATACTCATACTGTAGAGTCATCTTTCAGATGGTAAATGCTTTGAATGGTGTGAATGAGCTTAGTCCTAATCCTTTCCATAAGAGAACTGTACGGATCTTAAGAGACTGCACAGACTCACCTTCCTCAGAAGACTTGGCTCTCATGCTACTCCGAGGCAGTGAGCGAAGGAACCATCACTCTTTTTAATATTCAGCATACCATGCTCAGGGCTCCATGCTTATTAAATTGTCTCATTATTAAGAAGATTGTTTATTTTGGTGCTGAGATTCAAGTTAGCATCCTAGCCCTGTCTAGATTGGTTTCCTGACGACTACTCCCAAGTCTTACCTTTTTTTCTCAAGGTCCCTGCTAGTTCACAGTTTTTCTTTCCAACACAGGTTTCACTAGCCTCATATATACTACATCCTAGAAAGTGGTTTTCCAGCCATGCCACTGTGGCCTGTCAGGCCTCTCATTGACAAAGGACATCTAAACCAGTTTACTACTTTTTGTCCTGTTGCTGTTGAAGAAGGTGTTCTTGGTCTCTGATGTCCTTCCTTGAGATATTCTTCCCTCTGAGAACTTTCCTTTACCTTCTTAATTTTTGACCTCCTCAGGCTGGAACCGGTGCCTGCCTGCCCCAGCACTGTCATTGTCTTCAGCTTTATCTGCACTGCTGAGTCTGAGGTTACTTTGTGATTTGGTGCTCCTGTGATGACTGCCTCTTGCCTCTGCTTTCAGTAGCTGTGCACAGACGCGCTTCTCTGCATTCAGTGCACTTGTGTCCAAGGCCAAGGCAGTGTGGCCTTGGGCAGCTTGTGTACCCTGGCACTTCTCTTTTTTACACTCTGCTCAGCTCATCTTTTTCGTCTCTGGGCTGTAGCACACTGTGACCGTGTGGGGCTGTCTAAACGTTTTGGGTGCACTGATTTCTGCACTCCACTTCTGAAAGCGTATATTGTAAGGATACAAAACTACCAACTAGTAGCTCATCCTCGTATCTCTTTTTGCCTTATGGTCATTGCTTTCTGGTGTTTTTAGTTATCTGTCGCCTTTCAAGTATCTTTCTCTAATTCTTCCTTGCAGTTAAACCTGCATTTAGGACTAATGTGACATAGTGTGTAATTTATGTATGGTGCTTTTTTTGTCAGTTGTGCTGGACTGTGCAAAATATTCCTCCAATTTATTAATTTATGTAAATCCATCTACTTCTGAAGAGCAGCTGAAGTAGCAGGCCATGGTGCTAAGATAATTTCTGTCACTGAAAGTAAAAAATATCCATTCTTACTTTGCCAGGTGTTGGGTTGTTCTTGTTTGACAATTATATTATTTGCATGTCTTACATTGTTTCATTTATGTCTCTAATTAAATACATGTTTTTATGTACAAATAAAATTGGGAAATTAGTAATTCGTATTAACTTCAAACAGCTTCTTTCCCTCTACTTTCATTCTTTACATACCTCTTCTCAACTCACATATTTTGGTTTAGTCATAACCTACCTTCCAGTGTTCCTCCAGAAATCAATAGACATCTGATGTAGGGAGTTTCTACTCTGATTTTCAGCGTATGCACAAGTGCTTAACATTTGCTTCTTTATGTCTCTTTGTTAATTGTCATGACTGGGTTTCGTCATACTGGTTTGTCTCCTCCTTGACATGATTTCTGTACATTTATCTCCATTCAATAAGCAAGAATGTCCTGGGCATTAGGTGGTTAGGGGTCAGTGCAGATTAAGTGGAAACACTTTTCACTGCAGTTAGCCTAGTCACAGTTGAGTGGACATTATGTGAACTCTTTTTCTTCCACATTTGCTAATTCCTTTGCTGGGGGCTGTGCCAGTGCTGATAAAACTCTGCATTTCACTCAGTTGCATGTAGAAATCTTTTTTTAACTTCAAATTACTCCCTAGAGATCCATTTCCTTGTAAACCATTCTTTTTATGCCATGTGACTGCTGGGCAGGGTCTGGCCCTTCATCTATATCTTTTATCTTCAGGATTATTCTTCAAAGTTTCTAGTTGATGCCAAAGTTCTTCACAGTGTGATATAAACATCCTCTCCCTTTTCCATGTCTTGACTCTTTTTTGTGGGGGAGGAGAATGCAAGGAGTCCAAGAATAGGATGTGATCCTGAAGAACTTACAGGAGACATCAAGGAATGAGCAGGATTAAAAGTTCTTCTGCCCTCTTCTTACAGATGGCAATCTGGGCACTAACAGAAGAAACCCCAGGTAACACGGAGTGTTGGTAATGTGCTAGGGAATTTAATCTGGGGTCTTGATCATGAAGAATGCAACGGATGTTGACTGAAAATTCAGTTTTTAGTCTTGTACTTTTCTGCAACCTAGTTTAGCCACCAAAGGGCCGTTTCAGACATGTCTTTTACTGTCCTGTCAGAGGTTCTTTACACATGTTAGGAGGTACACAGTGAATGTGTGACAAATCAATTCACTGCCTGGCACTGACAATAGAGTTCCTTTGGGCCAACTTGAGCCATTCAGAAGTGAGTAGTTTAAGCTGGTCTTCTCTGTTAACTAGCTTAGAGTTAATAGACAAGTACAAGGTTTCTGAAGTCATAAATCCTGCTCTTATACATTTACTGGACAATTTATGGTAAGATATAGTTTAATCTCTTACCAGTATTGTTGTGCATCCCACCTTTTAACAACTTATGCTTATGAAAACTAAATTTTGGCATGGAGCAATTGGAATCTCTCCTTCTGGAAAGGAATTTGGCAAATAGTGAGAGGAGGCTTGTGGCAGTACTTCCATATTTTCCTGGCAGTATTGCAGAGAAATTGTAGAGGATGGAATCTTCCATGCTGCTCCATGTAACTGCTGCCAGGGTCCTGGTTGTAGGCATATTGCTAGATGAAGTTTGGCAAAAAAATCCTGTATTCATAGTCTCATATAAAAATATAATTTGAGAAATACGGTGCTTTCCGACAAAGGAAAACTACAAGACTACAAGCTCTTATACAGCTGCATAAATCTGATGTGTTAACTGGAAAGTTAAGCTAAAAGTTGAAATACTTGTGTTGTAAGGGAAAAGTTGGATGAAGCAAGTTACTGAGGAAAATGTATTGGGCACTAGAAGGAAATTAGTTGTTTGTAAGGTTATATGAGCTGCATTTCCCTGGTATTAGAATCAATTGCACACTTATTAATAACCTGTGTCTGGCCCAGCTTGTAAACAAGAGTACATAAATGTCAGTGATCAGATCAAATTGTTTCAAATATGATGACAAAGTATTCTCTTAAGAAAATAAGAAACAGAAAATGCGAAGGTTGTATGTTTCTGAAATCCGCTGTGCATGAACAGAGCTAGAAGGTCCCTGTCAAAGGACATCAGATTATTATTTGTTTCTGTTACATGCAAAGCATCTAAATATCACTGTGGAAGGCTTGCTGCCTTAACACTTCCTGGTTTTTTCTCTGGAGACCTAGAGAGACCATGCTCTTTAGTATGTGTACCAGACAGTGGATCATAATGCAATACCAACAAGTGAATTAAGAAATGCCATTAAAAAGAAAAGTCATGAAGTAAGCAAGAATGTGTGTTTTCATACAGATTTCGCCCAAAATATCTCTGAAGTAATTTTTTTGCCATGTTTTGGAAAGCTGGTGGAATATGTCCAGAAAATCACCAGCTGCAGGTATGATTTTAAATTGGGGGCTATGGGAAGATGGCAGAGTTTAGGGGCTGTAGGAAATGTTCATGTTGACAATGCCATTTTAGTCTCCAAAGATTAAGATGGATTTAAAACAAATTTTTATTGTATGAATCATTGTGGTTTTATCTGTATTTCTATTGTTAATTAGTCAAACATAATACAATATTCTCATTATTTTCTTCAAGACTGTGATCAGGATCCTGCATTTCATTTGGCTCCCCTTTTACCTTTTTTTAAATGTCAAGCAAATGCTCCCTTTCTTTGCTTACTGAGATACTTTCATCATTTTGAGACTTTCTAAAATGAGCGTTATGGCAGAGGCACCACCAGCCAGTTTGTTAAGAACTTCTGGGTTCAAGCTCTGGATTGTTAAACTGTTTATGCCTGAGGAGGTAGTGCTGTTACATTCTTATATGACATTTGGGGTTTTTTTCCCTTGTAAATACAGAATCTTCTGTTAATGGAACAATTTGCCTTTTCAGCATCATTATTGAGAATTTTCTGATTTCTATTTAGTCTTTAAATAGAAAGAGATTTCTGTACATGTCTTCACTCCCTCTTGTGCTCTGTGCTACCTAATATGAAGCATTCAAATCTCCCAGACCTGAGGTACCAGTGAGGTTATACAGTGTGCCACTGAGTCATCTCTTCTTTTCTCTAACAGAGCCTTTCCTTCCTATGCAGGTTTATAATCTCACAGCAGCTTCCCTAGTATCTCAAGGGTTCTGGAAAGGTTTGTACACAGGAGTAAATTACAGAGACACATACACCAGTTGCTGGTTCAGTGGAGATCTGTTAATAATTTGATA
The DNA here is from genome assembly GCA_013397935.1 of Dasyornis broadbenti. Taxonomy (NCBI): domain Eukaryota; kingdom Metazoa; phylum Chordata; class Aves; order Passeriformes; family Dasyornithidae; genus Dasyornis; species Dasyornis broadbenti. The sequence continues at coordinate 119,524 of VZRN01004247.1, forward strand.
CTTCTAACCTTGTTGAATGACCTCAGATTCTCTTTCTTGTCTGTATTAGAGCACATGTATTCTCTTCTTTTATTTCTGTACTGTGGCTATTTTATTGCCCATCTATATCCTTGTGGTTATCTGATATATATCACTGTCATATGAGAATAAAAGCATCAACCATGACTTCTTAAAATCAGTCAAGGAAGTTTTGTGCATACATCAGCAACAAAAAGGGTAAGGGGTTAAGAAAAAATGTTGGTAGGTTTGACAGCACTTACAGCTGTTGTATATGTGATCAAATAGATACTGGAATTGTGTCGGTCACTAAGGTGCATCAAGACACCAGGTGTCTGATCACTGCAAGCTGTGCAACCCAGAAATTAATGTTAATTCTTGGCTGATGGGAAGACAACGAATGTTGAATTCTGTGCTGCAACATGCCACCAGAAAAGCTTAAAAGTGACCAGGAATGGTTAGACAGCATCTGCTATACTTTGTGACAGGAATATTGCAAAAAGAAACAATTTACACGGAAGCAAGTGAATTAGCAGAAAGACCTTAAATGGAAGAGACAACAGTGCAGAGCATATTAACGTCTAAGCGCATTCATTTTTAGGTTGCCATAATGAAAACTGTATAACAAAGAAATTCTGGTAGCACAACAGGGCTTCAATATGCCTGATGAAAGAATAAATTAAGCAAGGTTTTTTATTATTTTTTCACAAAACGTGGAATTGGAGTATTTTTGAAATTAATGGAACATAGGGTATTAACTGCTGACGTCTTCATGAGGATAGATTCTTTAAACATTGGTGAAATAGAATTGTGACCAGACTGAGAAAGAAAACTTCAGAGACTAAGTGGTACGTGTTTGTCTGTGGGTAGAAATCACTAAGCACTCAAAGCCTGTGTTACAGATACTGTAACGGTATAACATTTCAGGAAACAAACATAATGTTGCAAAAGTACTTGCTGAGAATACAGATCATGGTTGTCTTAGAAGCATGCTTGAAAACAGAGAAGCTATTACATAATGGAAGGGTTAACATGAATTTGAAATTTGGGTTTGATTACACTCTGACGTCTAGTTCCAGGAGCATCATGTAATGAGGAGTGCCCCATCCTGTCCTTCCCAACCCTTAGGCCTGCCTCTCCCTCCCAAAATAAATCTGTGTCTGAATGATGGGAAACAAATTTAAATAGCAGACTTGGAAAGAAGGCTATTTCCGGCATTACCCATTTCTGGAGAAAATGGCAGCATAAGAAACATAAAATAATCTAATATAGGCATTTAAGAGAGTATTTTATGCAACTGGCCATACTTCCAAGCATAAAAATGTGTTGTACATAACAGTATAAAGTCGCTGAATATTTAATCACAGTATAGAAACGATTATGTGAAAGCATAATACAGCATGTAATCAGAAATCTTGTATCTTAGCTTCAGCACACAACTTACTACTGAGAAAAAGACAGAAACGTCTAAATTTCATCAGTGTCAGTTCTGTTGACATTACAAGTAAATATCAAACCTAAGAAATATGCAGCCAATCCAGGAAGCTACATTAAATTCCTAGCAGTGTTATCCCATGGTGGATGTTAGTCTGCTTGAAATAAACAGGAAAGATATCCTTTTATTAGCTGTTATTCCAGTTTATTTGCAACTGAATTCGAATAATTCCTATCCAAATGCATCTGGGTAAAGTTTAATTTACATAAATTAAATGTTATACTGAAAAAGTTGAGAGCAAAATTTATTCTCTCTTAATTCAGATGAAACTTTCTCTACTTGCCTCATTTTCTCAGGTGCAGTGATAGGATGGTGGTTAGGAGGTGTGTGAACATGCATATGAGATTTTGGGAAGGTTAATTTATTTATTTTCAGAGCTGCTGGTAGACTGGGATCCTTTTAAATCAAGCTAATACTGTCTGTACCATCCAACTGTTACTCCAAAGAAAGAAGAAAAGGAGCATCCTCAACACTGTCTTCTGTTCACCCCAGCTGAATAATGCTTTTGTCGCATTCATAGCATTGTGGGCTCTTTTGAAAGTGTCATTGGGGTTCTCTGTGGAGAGACAGGCCAAACTTTGAAAGACAAGTGCCAAAGTACTGTGGTTTTGTTGGTTTTAGATGTGTTTTAAAACTCCAGCTAAGGTAGCCAAAACCAGGCATTTTACATGAGAATTAGACTACACGAGCTATTTCTAGGATGCAAAAGTCACTTAGTTGTCCCTGGATTTGATATAACAAGGTTCCTAAATCCCTGAGCAAGTGAAAGTCCATCCAAGTCCCAATATTTTTCGTTTATTTGTATTCTTCAAAGAAAAAGTATGCTTATTAAGAAGAAGGGCTCTTTCTCACAGTTCACCACTTGTATCAGCAGAAAAATATCTCCAGTTCACTTTTGATGACTGGGAAGTAAAGACACTTGTCCTTGGCTATATCAGTGTAACAGCTCAGTCCTGCAACACTGAGATTCATCCCACCTAACCTGTCCAGAGAGGATTCAATTCTGTCACTAACGCATGGCTGGCAGACATGCAATGAACTGCTTTGCAGAGGTACTGTTCTCCACCCAGTGTGTATACAGGGAGCCTCTAGACAGACCATGTGTCCATTTAGAGAAGACTAATCTCATTTTACTTCTAGTTTTTCTTTTCATCACGAGCTACCGAACTGTTTGGAACCAGTAACTGCAGCCATCTGCATCAAAGCTTTCAAGATGGCAAATTAAAAAACCCCAAACTTCAGTTTCATTCTCTCACTGTCTTTAACCTTGAAGGATAGAAACTTCCTTGTTCATTACCCTACAGAAATATTTGGACTATGAGCTTGAAGTGGTGGGAAACAATGCTGTTAATAGTTCTCTGCATGTAAATGAGATCTGGATAGCACTTTGGAAACCAGTAAGGATGTGAAGAATTGTTATTCAGAGCTAGAACAGTGGACTAAGAGCCTGTTTCAATAATGCCTTTCATTAAACATTCAGGCTTTTGTGTACAACATCAGAAGTAAGACTAGCGGAGTAAGTGTTTGTGTAACAGCAATGTGATACAAGAAAGAAGCTTGCTGCACTCTCTTAAAACTTGTTTAAGGGTTTAAATTCATCTTGGAATGTCATGTTCCACAGCAGGTCCACCAAGACCACTATGCTAGATCAGAACCAAGGTGCAGCTTCAGATCAAAGGAAAACAGCCATCACTTTCAATCTCCTGGTAGAGGATTGATGAAAAGCAATTCTGTGTGTATTGTCTTTGTGATTTGATTTGATTAGCTCATACATTCATTCGGTGATTTCAGAATTTGATTATTTAAGACACCACCATTAACCTATTTGATTTATTGATCCAAATTCTTTGTGACTTAGACCTGGCTATAGTTAGATTTTAATTTAGAGAATTTAAACTAGTTTTGGCATAGTGATATCTTGGTTTGTTCTTAATATTTGCTTACTAATTTTTAGAGAGAAAATCTCTGCAGAGTGCATAGATCTATGTTTTGTGTATTATTTGTTCTTTAAAGCCCAGAAGCCTTCAGGGAAAAAGTGTAATTTCATTCTGGTGTTTGAAAGATATGGCTCTCTTTAAATTAAATCCTTTGTTCCCACATATTGCACAATATTTCAAGCAGCAGGGAAGTAATACCCTGTAAGTTGCAGTTTGCTCATTATAAAATCCAAAATTAACTAATAGCAGGTAATTATCCACAAGCTGTCAGTCACTCATTTCAGTAAATCTCTTAAATACATCAGTTTGTATGCATAAACCCCAGTCCTTACTGTACTGTGAACTGAGTTAGCAGAAATATAATTAGCTAAAGAAAATAGCATCTAAAATCCCAGCATTTAGCTCCACTGAAATATCATAATGATGCTCAAAATGAATCATCAAATTCACTTATTTGGAGACCTGGTTGGAGGTCAAAAGCTTTTATATTTAACAGGCTTCTCCAGTGAAAGTCGATTAATCCTGAAATGATTGTGAATGAATATGGTGTGCTAAGGAGCCAGAACAGAGAGAAAGCTACAAAAATGTCATCCGTGAGTGGGAATTGAGACTGTATTTCGGTAGAGAGATGAAAGGCTTCTACAGATGAGGGTTGGTTCTGCAGGTAGTGGGAATATGTTATATATCTGGGAGGACACTTCGGCTATCTATTGCTTGAGAATATGCAGAACATTGAAAAGTATTGCTGTGCCACTAATGCTAAAGGAGCCTTACAGCCTGATTTATTCATGGCTCTTTGTATGGTTTGGTGTTCATGCCAGACTATGTGGACTTATGTATGGTGGCATAGCCTGCCAAGGCCAGGAATCCTCAAGTGTGTGACTTACTGACCACAGATTTGCTTGAGCAGCCAAGCCTGCAGCAAAAACCAGAGAACTACAGGACCCATTGAGTCTCTTGGGTTGCTGAGTACAAAGTAGCAGAGATCCAGGCAGCCCTATAATGGGAATTCAGATGAAAAAGGGCCATGAAACATTCAACCTATGCCAGGAGTGCTGGACTGGAAATGCAGAAAAAAGGCAAGAGCTGGCTGAGATGCTGAACTCTCAAATCTGAGACAATGGAGCAGAGCTGTCTTACGGGTTTTCTGGCCCAGGACAAGTGTCAGAGCCAAGGATTAAATCTAATTTCATTTTCATGTGCCAATTGCAGCATTCTACCTGAAAAAGATAGTTGCCTTATGAAATGGTTGTTTGGTTTGAATTGTATCACAAAGACTGCTGTAGTATTGCAGGAGTGTCCAACTGTGTAACTGGACACATGCTCTGATTGTGGGAGTAGCAAAAAGTAATAGTGGTAGTATGAGGTTTTTTCACTAGCTTGATTTTTCTAAACATCTGAAGTCAATTTTGGACAGCTTAAATAAGAGTATCCCACATGCTAAGATTCTTCCTATTTAATGGAATATGCTGAAAGGAAATTACTTCACTTAATTTCTAAAATGCTGGTTTAAAACTTTCCAAGCAAATTGTCCTATATACCAGTCCTACAAGCAAGGAAATGAAGTACTAACTGTGCAGCATGCTTGCTACCCTGATTTTTAAGATAATAAAGAAATAAGGGTCATCCTTCTTTGCTTCTCTGTAACTCAGTTATTAGGCTGAATTCTAAAGAAAGAGCAGGCTCAGGATCTAATACAAATAACAATATTTTCTATGGATGTCTCTGCTAATGGCATAACACAATGAAAAAGGAAGATGTGCTTGTTTTGCTGATCCCCATCATATGGGCTGCAAGTTCAATTGGATGTTCACTAATCTGCCTTTTTCCTTCCCAGTGTCAAAAAGCCGTATTACAGGAAATGGCAGAAAAAGCATAGGCAGAAGAATCTTTTTTCAGTCTTGGTTTATGTGTTGAATGCAAAACCCATAAAGTCAGATTAGAGAAAATTGATCCCTTTAATAGAATTAGCCTCTGCCTAACTACATGTTTTCATTACTTTCTCTTTGCAAAAAGCAGAAGTGATAGAATCTCAGTCACTGGTATAAGCAGACACACATATGTATATTTACATGTGTGCTCAGTGATACCTCTAGGTAAAGGCCATAGTGCTGTGTGAACTGTAAGTAACAATACATGCTCAGATACTGCCTTCTTGTGTGGAAGCTCACCATAATTATGGTGCAGTATATTTTTCCTGTACCAGTGGGTTTAATAAAGAGTGGTGGGTGGGGTTTCTGAGCAAAATAATTCTGAGAAGTCAGTATTGTATGACAAAATGCAGATGCTGCTTCTCTAAAAAGGCAGAGGTCTCATATTCCTTTACGTGGTTGCCTAAAGTCTAGCAGCTACAGACTTTGGCTTCTTGAAAATGAGAACCTAATGAGTGGCTGCTTGTGAATGAGAATGTAGCTTTGCTACCATATAGAACTTGGTTTTAGTAAGTATACTTTACCAGTAATATTCCTGTTATGTTCTGTAATTTCTAGCAGGTACTGTATCTTCTGCTTGGTAAAACTGGAATTGACAGCACAGCTTTTGACAGCTCAAGACTGTTCACTTTGGGACTCCAGTAATGTATTCTTAAAACAATGGGCATTACCTAAGATTGACAGGTTATTTCTCCAGGTTCTTAAAATCAAAATATAGCAACCACAAATGAACAAACAAGGCAAGGACAACAAAAATCGAAATCCCCCAAAAGACAAAAAAAAATTCATATTGGAGCATCATTCAGTTACACATGCCTCTTTTCTCATATGTTTACTCCTCTTCTCTCCATGCCTCTTTATTTGCAGTGCTATTTCTTCGTTGTCTCTTATCTGAGAATGTGAGGTGTGAGCTGGGAATTTGGCTTCCTCTACATTAGATAGAACCTAATTCTATTGATCTGTGTTATCTGTGTGGAATGTATGATTGATCAGAGATTCTGCCCATGCCTAGACTGTTAATCAATGGAAGAGCTGAGAATGGGACCCAGTCCTTCAGGTCTTAAGGGTTTCTCCTCCCCTCCTCAATTTCATAACAGATGTTTCATACAGTGCTAAGAAACCACAGTATCATATAGCTTAAAAAGAGGTGGCCAGCAGCCAACTTTCAAATAAACAACCTCTGCTCTTTCATTAAAAGAAAACATTATCATAATATTAAATTACATGTCAAATGGTGAAGGTATCTTTCTTTGTGTACAAGATATTATCCTTTGAAGTCATAGAGCCCAGAGTGGTTTTCATACAAGGGTGACCAAATAGGAAAAAGTAAATAAAACAGTCACACTGGTTGCTTTTCACATTCCTCTCCTGGTTAGAGAAACACATGTGTTTGGATAACAAGTTTCTTGTTACCCACATCTTTTTCTTTCCCCGACCTTTAATGTCCTATATTCTTTATTTCTTATCTAAGATATGTTACCTTTCTGGTATGCTTCTCCACATTGATGGGAAAGGCTAACATTGCAGCTGTACCTTTGTGAAACATTTTGAAGTCAGGTACTCTCATTGATCCTGTTGCAAGAAAGAGTAGGAAGCTTGCCAATGAATCTAGCTGAGATAAAGGGGAAATTTCGTGAAAGAGTTGATGAAAGGCCAGTTTTTATCCTGGTGCTAGGTAGCAAGCCTTTAGATGAAAGAGATGACTAAAAACTAATCCTACTGACTATTGCTATTTTTCTTTTTTTTTCCCCAAACAATACAAATTAAATTTCTCACTCATAAACTAACACTCCAGCACTTTGTAGAATACAGGAAAGTCAGGAAAGTGACCTGGCAAAGCAGTGTGAGAGTCTGCCTCATTCACCATTTGCACCAAAAACTTATTTGGACTTTGGTTTCACACAATTTCTTGTCCCCTGACCCCTTCCAGCTCTGTTGGGGGCTGTACCTGAGGCCGACAAGTGTTTTTGTTGGCAGCTACTGGCTGACTGGATCACCAAGTATCACAATGTGTTTAGCGTTCTAGATGCTACAAGAAAAATAAACCTGTTTTGTCCTTGAGTTTACTTTGGCTTTTCTGGTGCTGAATGATCTCTTAAGAATCCAGGACACTTACTTTTAATCCGAATTGTCCAGTTGCTACCCTTTAAAGTTTGCTATTGACTGTGACTTGAAAATTCTGATATTCATTTCTGCTAACTGGGAAACTGAGTGACATTCTTAGTTGAGTCTTGCTGTTCTGGTTTCCCAGCATGTTTATGTTTTAACTACCTCCCACTTCATTTTTCTTGAGGTATAAAGACGTCAAGCACAGGCAGTAACAATTGCATTCTCCTTTCTTTTGTGAGTCTGAATTGGTAAGTGATGAATGACATTTTGGAACAACTGTCATGTCAAAATACTTGCTACTTGTTCAACTAACCTTGGTACATTTGAAATTCTTGTTCAAATTGTTTAACCAAAATGAGACTGCAGCCATAACTTTAGTAACAAATGCAGTTTACAGTGTTTTGCTCTGTTACTTACCTGAAACTTTGCTACAGAAAAAACGTTAGTAGGAGTAGCTTGGTAATAATAGGTACCACTTCTGACCAGATCTCTACCAGAATCAGACCACAGACAACCAGGAATGTCATGGTTCTAGCATCTCTCTCATTCTACACTCTATGTGTACTCTATACACTCTATACCTGCTGCTGATTCCTCCTTTGGATGCTTGTTTTCATCAAGAGTATTTGTGCTATGTTATAGTAAGAGTTTTGAGCCTCATTCTTACACTTTCATACTCAGATCAGTACTTTAAATCACACATCATGCTTCTGATACCAGGTTATATTTCAGTACTGTCAGGAGGACAGTAGCTGGGAGCTTTTTCAGTTGCGAGAATTTTTGCCTTTTTTACTCTTCATGTACCAATGCAATGTTAGATGTAGCCATGTAAGTGTCCTTATAGAACTGATAATTTAACAGCACTTTCCACAGCCTCCTAGGAAAAAAGCCAGATATCTGGTACCTCTGCATCTCCTCCCCATTTATTAAGCACTCTGCACAAGTTGTATGTGGGTGGGTTGGGTTGTTTATTTCTCTTTTGTTTTAAAGTTGCTTTTGGGAAGGGGGTGGTTTCTTGCATTTGATTTATTTATTTATTTAATGATGAATTGCAATACTTACGAGTTATACTTTTGGTAGGTTTATTTAGACCTTATCTAATCCCTTACTCCTCCTTTGATTGAGAGGAACATCATCTCTGGGGCAGCCTCTGAAGTAATAAACTGCAGATGAGTAGAAGCAACTAACTAGCAAGTTCTTTCAGTCCTTGGTCTCTCTATAGAGGTGGTATAACTCTTTCTTCTTGTATCCTCTTTGTTTCTCATTAAAAGAAGCTGAGAGGAGAAACATTTTAAAAATAATAGGTAAAGACAATGATAACCTAGTCTGTTCAATAAAGCAGTCAATCATTAGTAAGAGTGTTGAAAGAAAAGGAGCTAGAGGATTTAAGTGTTATATGATTACTACTGATTCTATTAGGAGGATATTGTAATTTAGAAGAGAAAATACAATATGCCAAATAGTAGGAAGCTACGAAACCATGTTCTTAAAGATTGGTTTGGTCAAGTGAAACGTGTACTTAGTTTTTTACAAATGGTATTATGTGTATTAGTCTGACCTTTCTTTTTCTTAAACATGATGTTTTTAATCTTAAAACACGACATCTGATGCTTTCCCAAAGGGGCTACTTTTGTCACTGCCACATATTGGGAACAACTGTGTATATTGAGCCGGTTGGTTTATATATCCTTTATTTAATTTATATCTGAGTGTGTTCTTATTGTTTAAAAGAATTGTGGTGAATTATTTTTCTTGTTTCACTGCTGAGCAGACTTGTGCAAATGACTCTGTGCATGTGAATGTTACATTTGTGTGTAAAGGCACAGCACACAACTGTCCATGACTTCTTCAAGGCAAAACCTTTGAGAAGCACTTGGCATGCAGTTTGTGCACGGGGCTTTGAGTATTAACATGGGAACCATCCAGGAGCATTCAGGTTTTTAGACATTTCACTTCTGTTACCAGTACCCTCTCAGTGCTACAGAATTTACTGGTGTCCAGTGAATGGATTTTAGTAGGTTTTAATAAAACTAGGAGATGACATTGTTTCTGATATGAAGTGGCAAAAGGATGGAATTGTCTGCTGTGTATGGATTAGTTTCTGATCCCTCAATAATCTTTAAACAGATTCATCAGAAGTTGAATGTTGGAGAAAACTTGTAGGATTTAACAACCAAAAGACGTAGAGAAGGAAATTAGTGTTGGCTGCAATAGTTCTTCCTTGTCCAGGTGAACCAGGGGAGCTGATAAGACAACAGTAACCAAGTCTTTGCATCACACTTTTCCTTTACTTTGCTAAAAGCATCTTCCCCAAGAGGCTGATCCCATCACCTGTGTTATTACACACAGCGGCTCGGAGCGTTAATAGCAGGATGGGAATGGGAACCCTGCTCCTGAGTAGTGTCTGCTAGAAAATGCTGTGTCTTGGGAGCCTCTGTTCCTGTCTGGGAAGAGTTACTAGACAAAGGAGCGTATCTAAAACATCTGCTTTTAATGATATATGGGCATCCTTGTAGCTGTCTTGCACTGCTGTGCAAGGTTTAAGTACTCAAAGGGGAATCCTTAGATGATGAAGAGCTGTTGACAGTCATCCTTGTGTCAAAAGTAGATCAAGGAAAAAGAAGAGCAGGAAATGTGCCTTTGTTCTTGGATAGCCTCTGGAGCAAAGCAGCCCCTGAGGGATTCTTAAAGCAGTGCATACATTTAGAGCATTCCTAAGGCTTTTAAGAGTAAAACAAGGATGGAAAGGCACATTAAGTAACCTCGAAGATCAATGGAACTCAAGGACAGCTTAAAGTCACTTTTGTCCTCTCCACTTACGTTGTGTGAAATCAAATAATTTAAAATAATTTTCTTTTTACTAAATTGAATTCTACAGGATCAATTTCATATTCATTGTAATAATTAAATCAAAAGCTGGATCTGAAAATTATATTTCTTTCACTTTCTTGCTGGCACACAATTCCTCCTTTTCTGTGAAAGGTTGCACTACTGTTACATGGAAGATGAAGGGTGGGGACACAGAGCTCCTGCCACAAGCTACACAATGCAGAGACATTCTGAAGCTGGAAGCTGAGCATCTCCTAAAGGGCGGCTGTCTAGCAATTATGTATCCCATTTCTCTCTCACCTAATTTTGTTGGCTGCTCTGGGCAGCTTACAGAAAATTTTTTTTGCATCTTACTGTATGAGTTTGTTGAAAACTAGATATTCTGTCTCATGGGAAACTGATTTTGGAAATATTTTTAAATTTCTAATCATGATGAAGATTCAAAATCTTAAAATTTTTCACAAAATAAATTGTTCCAAATTCATGCTTTGACTTAATCAAAATTAGTCATTCAGTATGGCAAACAGTGTTTTGAGAACATTAAAATATTTTCCTTCAGCTAGGTATTAGATCATTTTACTGCATTAATATTAAAATCTCTGAACTCAAAGCAGATTACAGAGTGAAGATGACATGCTTCAACCTTAACAAAATGATATAATGGTTTCCATGTGATTATTTGGAAGATATTAATATTTCCTGTTAAGTAATGGAACCGGCATTTCCATACAAAACCATGCCATGAGAAAATGGCCACTCAGTGTTTTACTGTCACCAGCAGAGAGTGAGGCTTCAGGGAGCCTTTTGAGGGATCCCTCCCTTCTGCTTTTGTCTCTGCATCCACAGGCTTCATGTCTTCCTTCACCTTTCATTGTGATTCTGCCTGTCACTCCTGCATGTGGGAATTCACACATACATCCTTTTCAGCTGCAATTGAAAAACCCTGAGAGTGCTGTTCTGAAGGAATAAACCAATTATATTTCTTCCTCTACATTTATGTGCAAGAGCACAGCGGTTTTGAAGTGCTGTTCCCTTGGAAGGCAAAATGTATTTCCATCATGTATTCTTGGTGCTTTGTAGCTGCTTGAAATTCTCTATTAAGAATTAGACACATCCCTTCAAATTCTATTCATCTCAGAGTTATACATATAACGTATTTCAGTCATCCAAGTTATGCTCCAGTCTGGGATGATGGCTCCTTGCCAATTTGCTGTAAAACAGGTGTCTTAGGGTGCAATTTCGTGTCTCTTTTCTCAAATGACAAAGCCAGATTGAAAGGCTTGCGTCCTTCCTCTCTCTCCAGCTCACCATCCTTCTGATTTTGGCAACAGACAGTGTGGCCTGATGTGAAAAAGACTGAAAATAGTGAAAGGTTAATCTAAAATATTTAACCAATGAGAAAGGAAAATTTTGCTTAAGAATGGATGGTGTTTTTATTGCAGAAAAATGAAAAAGTATTTTGAGGTTTGAAAAGGAAAGAAAAGTTCTTGAAGAATTAAAGATTTTTAGTTTTTGGTTAATTTAACACTTTTGATTAATTTTTTTTTTTTTAACTTCATTTTTCCACCTCTGTTTTTGGCCAGATTTCAGGAACAAAAGAAGATCCATATTCCTCATGGGGAAAACACAGTTATGCATCTCTTAAATTCTTTTAAATTCTTTTTTCTCCATTAATGTGAGTGGAGGAGGAAGGGAGGAACAGTTACCAGGGTAAGAATTCGGGATGTGGAATTTTACTGTCTGTGATACAGGTGTGCCCATCAATGTCCAACTTTCAGGTTCAAGGCTGTAGTCGGGCCAGTGGAATTCTGCCAAGAAGAACAAAAGTTGATTGCCAGTGAAGCTGGCAGATCATATGGACAAATCCCTCTTATTCAGAACCAAGATTGATACAACTTGTGTTAGCTATCAGGATATCTGTACACAGGTAGCAGAAGTGCAGTGGGTGCCTCTTCTAGCGCTCACCTCAGCCTGAACAGAGAAGTGAAAATAAAAAGTGGAGAAGAACGGAGTTCTTCCAAACACTGCATCTCAAAGGTCCTTGGAAAGCCTTTGGGCTGTTGTGCAGCATATGATTGATTCCGGGCAGCCTAAAGAGAGGTGAGACGCAATGCAAACCCCAGCCCTCATTACCTGTGAGTAATGAGCAGTTAGTGTTATAAAAACAGACATATGAGTATTGAACAGCTCTGCTGTAGAAAGAGAAGTCTTTCCAAGTTAATGTGGCAGTATGTGCATACATGTGTATGTGCTTGTGTAAACTACACAACTAGTAGGAGATGGCATATTTTTGGATTTCAAGAAGTGTTTTTGGCATCCTATTTTTCAATTGTAATTAAAATAGTAATTCAGATCTATTTCAATAGGTGTAGATGTACACTGAAAACGGAATAAGAAATCATTATTAGCAAATTGCTGTTCAAATGCAAAATGCCAAGTTAGGGAAGTATTATCAAGAGGAAGACCCAAGAATTTTGTCTTGCACCCTATTCAATAGGTGAGGTTTGTGAGAAAAATACAGATGGCATGGGCAAAACTTTTTCTGGGTGAGTTCTGTCTAGTAGCTATAGCACAAGGGTGGAAACCTACAATGTGCTGTTCTCAGGGCCAGAGCTTTATGAGTCTTCGTTTTTGAAGTGAAGTACAGTGATTTTATTAGAAACAAGTATTTGATGCGTGAAAGGATGAGGATGCACTCTACAAAGCATTGGAGAGAATAAAGAGTGGTTGCACAAAATGATTCAGGAAACACCACTATCCAGGGAAGGAACTGGCCACTGAGTGACCAAATAAAGTAAGTGAGGAAATGTGAGACAAAGCAGCATTTTGTGTAACTAGGGGCAGCCAGGAAGAAGGCATGCTGTGAGCTGCAGGAGAGAGTGCTGTAGGAATTTTGTGCAACCATAAAGATCTAGTCATTCAGTATGTCATGGAAATTACAGATGATCTCTGGCCATCCAAGTGAATATTTTAACAGGGAGTTACTGGTTGTGAAAATCTCTTCGGATTGATTCACTTACCACCCTTCAAGGAAGATTCTTGTCAGCAGTCAGCAGGTGGGCAAGGAGGTGGCATTCTGTCTCTTGGGGATAGGATGCCAGATGGGATTGTAACATCTGAGAAGGTTCTCTGAAGTAAATAAGCAAACAGCTACCAAGTATAGTCCATAGCATAATGACTGGGTTTAGTTTTGCAGCATATAATTAACTTTTAGAAATTTTGTAATGGGGCCAAAGGATGAACAAGGTATGTTCTTAGATATCATTTATGTTCTGCATATAAAGCAGTACAGGAAGTTAAAAACCAACCAGCCTGATAAAAGTCTGTAACTATTCTGCTAGTCAGATAAGTTGAATAAGACTTGAGTAAATGAAATGCATGTATATATTCTCCAGCGAGAAGAGACTGTGTGGTCTGATGGGCCTCCAGCTCCCTGGAGAGGGAGCAATCTTCCAGACTTGTTAGGCCAAACTTTTTCACATGGTTAAATTAGCAACCAAGGGAAATGATAGAAAAGCAAGGAATAAAAACACTTGCTTAGCAGAGAGTCAGGGTATTGAGAATAAAATAAACAAGGCACCAAGGACTGAAAGAGTTCTTCTGCTGCCTGCTGCCAATGTGTTGAGGCTGGCTAATAAGCAAGTGACAGTGGAATGCAGTTACTAACTTCTTAACCCAAATGCTGGTAAGTTGGAATTTCTCAGACTAGGAGGGAGAAGTACTGTGATTGGAACAAAGGACAGAAGTAAGTTTGGAAAAGCGTTGTATGGCTAAAATGGCATTGCCTCTTTCCCCATTGAACAAAATTATCTTGAAGGTCAATTAATACCTAAAATAAATATTGATGTGATTGCTGATGACTGCTATAGACTGTTAAATCCAACTAAAGAGCTGGATAAAATAATAACTAGCCTGTTATGTGAAAGGGGAGGGAAAAAAGCACCTTTTTCCCCTTGTGCATGGCTGTGAAGCCTTCAACACAAGTGGCATATTGGTGGTTTCTTTCGGCTAGCATGGCAGCATATTTGCAGATATTGAGTAGATAACAGTATCTGAATGAAAATCCCCATCATTTGTTAGGATAATATCTTGGATTCATTCTCAGCAGATAAAGAATTGAGATAAGAATTGATCTCAGAACTAAACTCAGATGTTCCACAAGTGGAAGTGATTGTGGTTTGAATACACCTTTCTTTGAAATAGAATAAAAAATATGAACTAGTCTGATATGTACTTCAGCTGAGATGTTAAAAAAAAAGGACTTTAGTGCCTAAATAACATCTGACAATGCTATATCTTGGTAGTTCCAGAAGAGGTAAATCTCTCAGAATTTAAGTGTCACAGTAGCTCAGCTGAAAGAAAGTCTGTGGACAGAAAAAATCAAATAATAATTGAATTGCTTGTGTAATAGCTAGAGAGCCACAAGCCTATAGCTGAAAGGAGAGGCTATGCTGTTATAAAAAATAAGGAAAATATAACATTGCTTTTAGTAAAAGGAAGTTGAAAAGTTGAAAGTTTAGCTATAGATGAAAAGAAGCAAAAGAAATTAAGAAGAAAGCAGGTAGTCTAAGGAAATTTTCCAAGTGCATTAGTTGCAAAAATATCTTAGTAATTACATGAACGTGTCATAAATATGTGTGCATACAGAGACAAAAAGAAAAAGTGTTCAGTAAATATTTGTCTTCTAGAAACAAAATAAAACAAGCAACTGATTTTTCGTTGTCACATAGAAATAATGCAGGGGCTTTCTTCACACCCCAAAAATGTTGTGAACAAACTGTTATTAATATGCCTACTTTCTAAAACGACTGGTCAAGCCAGCTTGTGTTCAAGAATTTTGAAAGAACTAGTTAAGGAACTTTGAAAGACTTCCATGTTGAAATTTTCAGTAAATGTCAGGATGCTGAGGAAATTCTGCAGAACTGGAAGAAAGCTCTGCAAAGGGTAAATGGGTAAATTCTGAAAAGGGTAAATGGAATAAGCTGAATGACTGTACTTAATTACATCTGCCCTACTCCTGCAAAGTAGGACTTCTTGGTAATAGGAAGATTGCTGCCTTAATATCAGTCTGACTAAAATTATCAGAATATTTTATGTAGGATCAAAGAGCTAGAAAAGGGTTTATAATTACTTGTCAATCTAAAAGGCTTATTTGAAAAGACTTCTTGTTCCAGTGTCAGTTTTTCAAATGGGTTTACCAGTTTGTCAAAAGTCATGTAGGACATTCCAACTTCAGTCATGTTCTTAGACTGATAGCTCTACATGTGTACTTAAGTAAGTGCCTGGTACAAACTGCTATGTCAGGTTTTGGTTTTAGAAGTATAAACAGGAATCATTATCAGTTAACTCTGCCTAGAAGTTTCCTGTAAATGTAAGTTCTGGGTTATATTCTGTTTAGGAGCTCAGGAGTAAGTCAGAAGACAACATTAAAACGGTACTGATGATCTTCTGATAACTTAGATTAAGGTAGGAAAAAAAAGGCAGAGTTCAACTCACCAATGGAACTAGGTATCTCAAAGGGAACTAATATAGTGGAGGGTGGGAATACCCATCCTAGAAGGAAATGTGTCACAGAGAGACTTGATGTCATGGCAGATGATAGACTAAAATGATTTATTTTGGCTAAAATGTTTGGTGAGAGTTTTGCATAGATAAACAGGGAGATCTCAGGAGAGAGCACAATGATCATTCTGCATAGCATGACATTAGTGTGCACTAATGTCTGCCTTTCTGCCTTTTTCCCTGAAAAAGTGGAGAGAGCTCTTGAAGATCCTGCAGCATCACCTTGTAAGCTTTGGCAAAACTGTATTTTGTTGTGTTGCTCTCCTTTTGACCATTACCTGCAGTCTGTCTGGACAGAATACAACGAGAGTCACAAAGTAAGCAAGGGACTTGGGGATGAACCAACTACGAGCAAAGAAGAAAGAGTTTAATAGCAAGCAGCAGGAGATCACAGTGACATTTTCAAAGTGCAAGGCTAATAACTTAAAGCTGTAAATACTCATGAAGGAGAGAGATTATTTATTGAGCTGAAAGTGGAAGGTTTAGGAGTCATTGAAAAATACTTGGATAGGTAGTAGACAAAGAGTCTTCTTTTTGCTGAGTCTGACTTCCTGACAGTCAGACCTATTAGTCTATACGTTAGTTTATCTTCTCAGAGAATCAGTAAGAAATATTGAGTTGCTGTTTTCATGTTAGATAGGGAATATCACTGTAATGTGCTCTAAAGGAAATTCCTGTGTTGTCAAAAAGATGTCTTGGCTGACCTGGAATTGATTTCCCATCACAAAGTTCTATCAGTATTTTCTGTAATTTTCTTCCCTTCTGCAAAGTAACATCAGTATTCAGGAGAAAAATCAGCTCTGCAGGTATCTTAATGCTTTTTTTTCTGTATGATAGTGAAAGAAATGGAAGTACCTTCTCAGTGCTGGAAGTTTCTTGTTTTAATGAAAAAGAAATGGATTTGTGTTGTGCTGTTAAAAGATCCCATATTTTTCCTGTGACAATTGAATATGTTACACTGTTTCTTCCTGATAATTTTATGTTCCTTAGTTACAGACCTAGCTTAAAATCATTTATCTCCTTCCTCTCAATCTTACATTTCTTTTTACTTAAGCATTTGACTTTTGCTGGTCAAGATGGAGAAATCGTGGAGGTGAAAATTGATAATCCTTATTATTTGTTTCATGCTGAAATTCATGTCACGCAAAAATCACATGCAAATACGTGTGAGAGGACATGATGTGGGATTATTGGAAGCATCTCTGGAGGTGCCAGTTTGTTTTAGTGACTATGTGCATTAGATTTTCAGTTCAATCAAAGAAGTTGAATGAGTGAGAAAGAGAAATAATTGAGATATAAAGTAAGAGTGTAGGCTGGACTGCAGTGCAGCTACTGTGAGTCCTCTTCTGCTCAGCCATACCCAGAAATTCTTTGCTATGAGGAAATGAATGAATGGGGACGTATTTCTGTGGCACATAAACAAATTCCTTATCTATCACTGAGTCTGGGGTCTTCTGTTCAAAAATACTTTGTCTGTCAGTGAACTTGGCTGTAATGACTGCCTTTCCTTCCTCTCAGATGCCTGGTTAGGTAAGTGGCATCTTACCAGGATAGGTGAATGGGGTTGTTGCCCACATTAGAATGAACCCTTGCAGCTTTTTGCCAAAAAATTGAGTAGGATGTTGCTGTTGTTTTGTACCTTATTTGTCTCAGCCATCACCTATGGCAATGGAGTTGTTTTCCCACACTAAGGGAGTAAATTTGTGTTTCAAGTACCTTAGGGCTCTGTTCATGGTAATCTGCCACTGCATCTTGTGCTTGTTAATGAGAAAGAGGACCATCCCAAAGGTGTTTGTGGGAGTGGGGTGTGCATGCATCAAATATTTTGCTGAAGTTTTAGTTTTATCAGGACAAATGTTTCTAGCAGGACTTCTGCTATGACTGTACTGTGTTTGTGGGTCCCATGATACTTAGGCTATTTCCAAAGTATACAAGCAGCTTGGAGTGTGTGAGGAGACGAGTGGGTGGAACAGACTTTACAGAAAGCCCTCAGGGAAGTAAATACTGAAGCTACAGCAGTGCTTAGCGTAGATCGGGAGATAGAGAACTGAGCAACATCTCAAAAGACACAGAACACAAGCTGGGAGGAGCAGACACTAGTTCTCAAAAGCCCTTTCAAAAGCAGAATTTCTTTTAATATAGTGTAATAGATTTTTTGCAATATATGATGGATTATTAGCATGGATTTTTCATAAGGCAACCCTGTCATAAGGCTGGCCAGACTTTAGCCACATAATTCCCACTCTTTTTGAGGATTTCATCTGGTTATTGAAGATACCTGGCTTATCAGAGCAGTGCTTGTGCCTTATATGCAGTGCCAAATCAACTTTTCCAGCATAAATGTCCCTACATATTTGGAAACAGAGGCAGGGAATAATCTAGTGTTTGACAATTGGTCTGTGAAGACCATAAACCTGTCATCAGTACAGCATGTGTCTGCTGCAGCATAATGCTATTCTGTTCTAAAATTACCCTTTCTTGGAACCCCTTGAATGACTGTCTTTAGTAATGTAACAAAAGATGAAAGATGCAGCATTTTCATGCTATGAAACATTTCACAGCATTTTACCCACTGTGTGAAGCGTTCTCATATATACTAAAATGAAAATTGTTATAGCAGTTTAAAATCAGACCAGATACTGCTTAAAAACTATATGCAATAGTGAGTGAAACATATGAACATATGTTCAAGTTTGAGAGGTTTTTCTTTTTATAGATACTGATTTATGTTTTCATAATATTATTGTTCAAATTAGTTCTGCTGAGAATATCTTGGATGTTATCAATGGCGTGTCTGTACATCCTTGTCTCAACTGCAGTTCACGTGAACAAGATTCCTGTCCCCTCTGACATGATTTGACATTTTTATGTTGCTGAACTCATAACCCAAATGGCCGAGGTTTGAAAGCAATTAATTTTGCATCTTACTGTCTGTGAACACCTTTTGAAAAAAAAAAAAAGTTTGTTTTTGCCAACTTCTTTATGATTTCTAGAAAAGGCCAGGGATTTTCTTAAATACAAACTGCTGCATGCTTAGTTTGGGACTTATGTGTTTTCACAGGCACAGATTCAATAAATAAAATAGCTGTTGTTGGTATGAATTGTTCTGGAGGCAAATCAGAGGGTACTGAATATTTAATTGACAGAAGTACTACAATGAATAGCAATTTTGATAAATTTGTTCAACATTGAAGAACAAAGTTGATTCACTATTATGTTTCCGTTTAAAACTAGGTAATCTTAGCATGCTGGATTTACTATTCCCTTTGGTGAAGCAGAAAATAGTTTCCATGGCCTTTTATGTCTTCTGATATTTTGGTCTTTTTCTCCAGCACAACCAAACATTACATCAGTACTCTAAGATTTGATACGAATAAAAATGCACAAATGTGTATGCATTGGTGCCATAATTATGATCAAATGTCACAGTTACTACTGGAGGTTTTTATAGTTACAAGTCGGAGGAGTCTCTGAGATAGAGCAGTGTAGGGAGATTACTAAGAAGGGTATTGGAGAGAGTATGTGTTACTAGATACATTATTGATAGAGGAAAGTTACCTGATTCCTTTGAAAAACCCAGCCTTCATGCCTGGATGTGTGCAGTGATGCAGAAATTTCATTAGTGTTATTTTCAGATGGGGAGTTCTCATGTGGTGAAGATGAGATGCAGGTCCTCCCAAAAGATTGTTGATAAATCCATGTAATGTATCATAAAGATCACATATGTTTTACGGTTGAATGCCTGTTTTAATCATAGAACCATATTCTATGGTTTCAGCCAGAAGAGGCCTTTAAAATTTTTCTGTCCAACCACCCTGCCATAGAGAGGGACATCTTTTTCACTGGATGAGTTTGCTCAGAGTCCTGTCCAGCCTGAATGCTCAGAGGTAGATGCACTGTTGCTGCGACGCGGGCAGTACTGGAACAGACAGTGTCTCCTTAGAGAGGTTATATAGTGGTAAAAATGGGAGTGTGTATAGAAGAATAAAGAACATATTAGTAAGTAAAATATTTTGTTGTAGTTGTGTTACTGGGAAGTGGTAGGGCTACTCTGAAACATCATCAGGAAAGTGAGAGTAATATAGCAGGGCTTTGTTAAACATATACTCATGCTTTATAATACGGGAGCATAGTTTTGTATAGAAGCATCAAACACATCCCTTCTTCTTTTTATTTTATTGTAGTTGTTGTCTCCTGCTCTGGATCACATGAAGAAAACTCCTCTTCACCAAATCCAACTCATAAGCTCTCCCTGATAAAAAATAAGATGGTTTCATTGCATCAGCCTTCTAAACCAGGTACCACAAATCCTCTTCCTTACTTCTCCTTATTTCTTCTTCTCCTTCCTCCTTATTTCTCCCTCAAAATCTAGGTGTAAGATAGATGCTGGCAGTCACAAGCACCTCTTACCAGAAAGCTATGACACTGTATTTTTGGCTGGAACTAGAGCAATGACTCAGAAAGGCCAGTGTAAACTTAAGGGAAGTCCTTATTTCCGTATTAAACAAAACCAAAAGAACTGAAACAAAGCAAGCAAGCTGAACCACAAAGAACCCCAAACAACCCCCCACAAAAGAGACCTACCTCGCTCCCTCCTCAGTAATCCAAAACAAATCCCCCAACACAACAGGAAAAGGGAAAAGAAATAAAAAAGGAAAGAAAAATAAAATCATCTTCATCAGCATGCTGAAATCCACCAGATTTGGGGTTGAGAGTTCTTGAAATAAAAGCAAATTAGTGAAACTGCTTTCCCACAACTATAGAACAAACTGTCTTTTTTTGATACTGAATGAAGCTTTTTTCCAAACAGAATTTTCTTTTTCAAGGCATTGTGAAAACCAAGTGAGCTGTGAGGTTTTTTAACTTGTGTTCTCTGCCTCTTGTGTCAGTGGATGCTACTGAGAATTGTCTAGCTTCCTCTTCGTTCTCTCTCATCAATGTGTTTGTACACATTGATAAAATCCCCCTGACCTTACTCTTCTGCAGACTGAACAGTCCCAGCTCTGTCAGCCTCTCCTCTTATGAAAGAAGCTCCAGCACCTCAGTCATCTTTGTGGACCTGTGCTGAACTTGTTCCTGTAAGTCTCTCCTGTAAGGAGCCAAGAGCTGGGCACAGTGCTCCAGTTGTGGTCTCACCAGTGCTGAGCAAAGAGGAAGAATCATCTCTCTTTATCTACTGGCAATGCTCTTCCTAATGCAGCCCAGAAAGCTGTGGGCTGCCTTTGTTGTAAGGGTGCATTGCTTGCTCATGGAGAGCTTGTTGTTTACCACATTCCCAAAGTCCTTCCCTTGAGCTGCTTTCCAGCCAGTCAGCCCCCAGCATGTGCTGCTGCATGGGGTTATGCCTCCCGAGGTGCAGGACTTGGCTTTTCCTTCAAGGGGTTCCTATCAGCACAATCCCCAGCCTGTCGAGGTTGCTCTGCAAGGCAGCACAGCCCTACCGTGTGTCAGCTGCTCCTTCCTTATGATGTGAGGCACACTCAGAGGATTAAGTCTGTGTTGGTACAGTCCTTGCCACTGCAAGCGGAGGTATTAGTAAGGTTTGATGAAATGATTTTGTCATAAACAATAGTTTCAAGTATCTGTCTATTTGAAAAAGAAAAGGAAATTTTCTTCCCTGAACTTTTGCTTTGGTCTCTTTCCCTGTTATGCTGTTTTAAGAGAAATTGCTTTCTTGGTTTTACAACCAACAAAAAAAATTACCTGATAAAGATATTACTTCTACTGACAATAAGTCTGTGAATATGGAGTTAACCTGTCAAATATCAATAAATTTGAAACAGCACAGCGGGTCTTGGTCAGGACTGTGGTTTTTTTCACACAGCCACAGAGTTTCTGAGCTACTGAGATCCCTAAAGCTGTTTTAATGGATCATCAAACCATAGCTGGGGACTGTGCTCAGACATTTTTCCCTAGATCCAACAGAGCCAAGAGAGTGGCTGGTGTCCTCATTCCTGATGGGCTGCTGGAGTCTGGCACTGTATACACACACATACACACATACACAATTTGTCAGTTCATCTGCTTGTGGCTTCTCTGTAAAAATGATGGGCTGAACACTGGCCAGACCTTTCCTAAGCTGTATGCATTTGATGCATTGGGCTAAGAAGATATTTGGATGCTTGGCCCAGGTGTCAGGTTGAGAGAGGCAGCAAACTCCAGTATGAGCAGGCCAGAAAGGGTTGGGGAGTGTCCAAAGGAATGAAGGAGAAGAAGTGTGTGGGTGGGAGACTGCAGCCTGTGCCAACCCAAAGTTATGTGCAACTCTGTAACATCCGTGTTTCTCTTACCCCTGCACGCTGGATGTTGTTTTATAAAAATGAAGTTAGAATTAACTTCAATATTTAGGAGAAAATTTGTCTGCTTTTGCTGTTGCTCTCAAAAGATGCTTCCATTTCTTCTTTTTCTGAATGTTTAGTTGAAGTATAGGCAATCCTCTGGAGGCTCTTATGCTTTTATTTTTGCCCCACCTGTGCAGGCACACTTCCTTGTTATATCCCTGATCTTAATTCTGTCCTTCCTACCTGCCTGTTCTCCTCCACAGGAATAGGGCTACCAAAGGGATAACTTTATGTCATTCACGTTTGCAAGGTTTGAATACCCTCTGAACATCGGGATCCTAAATATGAATGTTTAGTCTCTTATTATTTCTCATTTGGCCTGGGGACACTGCAGTTATTACTGTAATATTGTTATTACTACTGAAAATAAATATCATGCAAATTAATATCAACTCTAGTCAGCTCCACTCTGTGTGGGAGAGCTTTGTGCAGCTAACATCCCTTCAGGGAGTTTATATTAGATTGATGAGAGAACAGTGAATTACTTCTTGTCTGGTTTATAATATGCTGATTATGAAAAATTCTGACCAGGATGATCTAGTGTTTTTAGTGCTGCAAAAAGACTCTGGAGTTTGTTAAGAAGGTATTCTTATCCATCCTGCAAACTGTTTAAAAAAGATAAAAACTGTTAAAAAAGATAAAAATAAAAAATTATGTAAATCTTGCATTGCTCATCTATTTTACTTGAGACCCTGTCAAGCTCTTTCTATTGCTAAGAGAGGCTTGACCTTAGAGTATCAGTTCTTTCTCTCTGCCAAAATGCTAAGTCCATACAGTTTCAATATCCTTGTTGGTATTATTGGTATTATTCTCACTTGGGATTTTGAGTTCTTGTGGTCTAGACCTTCCACTGACATAAATTTGCTGTTGATACCAGTGGGAGGAATTTGACATACATCTGTCAAGAATTTGCAGGTTAGTTTTTCATTCTTACATGTTCCTTGACCTGCTCTGGGAGAGATTCTGTTGTTATTGCCCAAATCAAAATTTCTTTTTTCTCTGCAACTCTTCCGTTTTTTGGGAGATACAGCCCGCATACACTGTGCATCTGCTCACTCATGTGCCTGTGTTACCTGTGCCCCTTGAGCTGGGATAGGCCTCAGTGTAACCTTTGGTTTCTCACAACAGAAGTCTCTTGTATCATCGGCTCAAGCTGTTCGTGGGTGACATCCACAGACAGCTTTGGAAAACCGGACTGGGTGTTATCTTCCATTGGTGTCCTGGTGTCCCAGGAGAGGCAGCAGATGCTTCTGGACAACAGTTCCTCCCATGGAGATGTTGAAGGTAAGCAGAGCTCCAGTTCCCCTTGAGTGGACACCTGCTTTTGCCCAGCTCTGGCTGCAGCTGTGGGTGGTGGCAGCAGGAGTCAGCAGGCTGAGGCCTCAGGCCCATGTCACTAAAAGCACCACCATGTGCTGGTTCTGGTGCAGAGCTCCTAAAGGCACAGTCAGTGCCCCAGAGTCAATAAGAGCTGTGTAATGCATGTGTGCTGCCTCGTTTGTGTACGTATGGATCCTCTAAACATACGGCCCCTTCATATACTCATTTTCTGTCTCCCCATTGTGGGATAAACTACTCCTACTTACAGAGACTGGATTTTTCTTAGGAAACTCAATCCTATACAAGCCAGAGCTGGCTCCACATGTCTGCTGTCTGACTGGCAAAGTCTTTGGCTTTTGTTTTGTTGGACATGTCTTCCTCCTTTTTTTTGTTTCTTGTCTTCTTGTTTCTTCTATCATTTCTTTACTTAAACCCTTAATTTTTACTTTATTCTCTTTTTTTTTGGGGTGGGAGTGGTGTTTGTGTATAGTTCTTCCTTTATTCTCATTATTCGTTTCTTCAAACTCTTTATCCATTTTTTTCTTATTATCTGTCTTCTATCCACACTGTGTGTCTCTTGTTTTGTAGTATTTTTTTTTTTCTCTTCACAGGGGAGATTTTCCTCCTGAACACCAGTAGACTCCCAGATAGATGTGAGTTCAGCCTGCAAAGCCCTATCCTGCCTGGGAGCTTGGACTCTTGTTTGCTGGAACTGGCCATATGTTCACAGGATGCTGTTCCTCTCCTCCAGAGATTCACAGTTGAAATCAGATATGTGGAGACAAACAAAAATACAATAATTTCTCTGAGAGTTGGACATGAGGAGAATGCTGGGTAAGACAATCAATTTTCAACTGTTAAGCCTTTGAATTGCAAGGTAGAGTGGAGTTCCTCTAGGTGGCTGTTTATCAGTGTCTTTTCCCTTCTTGAGATCATTGCTGCTATTACAACAGATAATGAATGTAGAACTGTCAGGACTGAAGCACGCAGTTTCCTGACAGGATGTCTGCAGCAGTCACAGGTTTTGTGTGTCCCCTTTGCAAAAAACACACTAGCTTAGATCTTGCTCTTCTTCCCTCACATTTAGAAGGGTGAAGAGTGACTAATTCTTTCACTGATTCTAGGACTGCAGCTGTAAAATGCATTCAGTCCAAAAACTGCCTTGGTAACATGATGGATATCTCTATGGATTCAGTGGGTCCTATCATTTCTACCAGGGTCACAATTTTCATTTTGAGATGGCGTTAATTTTACCTCTTTAATCATTACCTTCTTTCTAGTAGATTCAGGAGCATTCACTTCTGCTTCATTTGTAGAGTTCAGGGAGGGAAAATCTGAGGCTAGAGGTAAGAAGAGGTGAAGGAAAACAAAAGAAGGTGTAACAACCCCAGTTCTTGTCCTGTATTCCCTTTGATCTTGCCAGTGTTTTACTTTTTCATTCCTGTGTGTAGCAGAATGCAGTAAGGAAGACAAATGGGTAAAGGGAACAAATCACAACAGGAAAAGAAAGAGGAAAGTCCACGTGTCATCTCATTTTGCCATTTTCCATGTGCTTGTTTTTCCTTTGCTGCAAGCTGACTTGTAAGAACCTGGGTCAGACACATAACAGAGTTTTTTATTTCCATCACCTGACTGACTCCCATGGAGAACTTAAGCAATAGATCCCAGTTCTTGTTTTCTTTGAATTCTTTGGCACTCCCCAGGCTGCCATGGAGATCTGTAGCCAAGAGTCCCAGTCAGCCAAAGATAGCAAAGTTTGACTAAAAAAACTTAATTTTTCTTCTTTCAGATCTCCTTCTCTCTCTCTCATTTTTAGCTGTTGCTCAGTTCCTTCCTGGCTACTCCTTCCCAATGTTCTTGCCAATTTCACTTTCAATCTGTTGCATTTTCTGGGATTAGTTTCTAATGTCCTTTTTTACCTACTCAAAGCTGCGCTTGCTGCTTCTTGAATATTTGACAAGGCGCTGCAGCTGCGGCTCCATTCCCCAGTGCAAACTCGTGAAATACTCTTTTGCTGCACCTCACTGGTCACACTGGGCATTACTGGTAATCATGGCAGCATCTCTGAAATGGATCATAAATGTTGTTTAGCAATTTATTTGGGCACAGCAAAGCAATTCTATGTAAAATCAAGATTACCATCTCTCTAAAAGTGTTGGCATTTATATTTATTACAATGAAGTTAGCTTTACTGGAAGTTGGAATAGACACTGGTATTACTTTTTCTTACTGAGTGAAATGAAGCACTGGTAAGTTCAGAGAGCTTACTCTTAAGATTTTAAATAGGGGAGGTGAACGAGTCCTATTTGAAATCAAGATAGAAAGGAGGGATAGAAAAGAGATAAAACAAAGATAGGAACCATGTTAGGTCAAACACCCTTCCTTTTCCCCCTCATCACAGGGAAACTTTAAAATCTCACTACAATTTAAAAAAAAAATGGATCATGCAGGCAGAACAGAATTTATTTCTAACACAGTGATTGACCTGCTTCTTGCTAGGCAGGTAGCCTGAAATGAACATTCTCTCCATGATTAAGATTTTAACAACATTGGTTGTTAAGGAGGGACTACCCTGAAGTGTTCCCACTTTACTGGGACCTTCCACAAGGAGTGGAAGTTCTACAAGCTTTTCTGTGTTAACCAAACACTGCTGCACAATTTAGAGGAGACCAAAGAGGACAATGAGCAGATGACCTTGACACAGATGCCTATGTGTAGTACATAGTGCAACCGGTGAAAATTACTACCAAGGGATTGTCTTCAGGTCAGAGTAGAAACTTGGACATAGTAAAAACGCTAGATGCCACTTTTTTCAGATAATCAGACACTCCAGGAAATCCTGCTTTGGCCTCCTTTGTCAGCTCTCAGTTCCATGACCAAGCTATACTTCATCATAAACTCCAGCTGCACCAGACTACTTCAGTCCTGTCCTCTTTCTGGACCTAGAAATTTTCTTTTGGTGGTGTTTTCTCCTTCAGGATCCATCAGCTATACAGTTCCCAAAAGCTTAGACATATATCACATGTAAGAGAAAGTTTCTGTCCTGTTCACGTCACTAACTAGTAGGATTTATCATTACATTGGAAGTATTGAAGGTGCCACTATTTGTTCACATATAAACCTTAGTGGAAGAACAAAGAAACAGATGGGCTTTTGGCACCATGTTCTCTAAACAAGTAGGACAAAGTCACGAAGACGCGATGTTTATTGTTAGATACCACTTTTATAGATTGTGGATATTCTGAGTTATTGCCATTAGAGGGAGGACCGCTGAAGAAGAGGTGTTTGAAATTCTGTGTATTTACAAAAATACATTAAATTCTATTTCTCATTATGTCAGTAAAGTTCAAACATCAAGAGCCTGTAGCTTTGCTTGCAAGTTCAAGCCTTCTTTGTCTGGCACTTAGCTCAGAAAGCTCTCCTCACTTTCTCAGGGTTATGGTCATGGTGCTTATTCAGGTCACATCTAATATATTTTTTCTTTCTTATTTTTTTTATCTTTATTTTTTTTTAATGTTTTTACTGTTTTGCTTCTCCCACCTTTTCATCTTTGCCACACACACCCAGAATCAGCCACAGTTGAAAATTCTTGAGTCCTGTGTGGTTTTGAGTGGTTTCGCATGCTTGTGTTTGTTGTGGACCACAATTATTTCAGTGTTCTCAGCCAAAACTGCTTCAGTAAGAAGCTAGTTCCTTTCAACTCTAAGTACTCACACTTCAGTGAAAATTAAAAAAGCATCATTTGGGGCAAGAATGATATTTTCCTTTTCTGTAATCAATAAGCCAAGCTGATTTTGTTCTGTTTTCATTCTGAAATGGCCATGGTAGTCTTGGTAGATCAGAAAACAAAAAATTCATGGCCATGTGCACACATGGGTTTTCAATTAGTCAGCCTCACAAAACTGTTTATTGCTTAGTTTTTTTGTGTCTTCCCCTTTTTTTTTTAATTTTTTTTTTTATTTTTTTTTTTTTGGAGGGGTGGTGTTAACAAAAGCTCCACCAGCTTCTGAGACACTTGTAGAAACTTGCCATCTTTGACACTTCTATTCTACTAGTGAGGTTGTTTTTATCCACAAAAGTTATTTTTCTCCTACTGTACAGTTGACAAGGGAGTAGCCTGGTAAGTGTTCTCAGAAAATGTCTAAATGTGTGCTGACAACAATGAGCAGAGCCATTTTGATTAAAAAGTGCATCCAGAAAGGGTGAGGCTGTCCAGCTGCAATGTAAGACTGTGGTTTTTGAACACTAATCTGGGAGTATGATTTAGTGCCTCTCGTGCCTCTCTTGAACTTCCACCCAAAAATACACTTGGTCAAAGAATAACCCTCTAACAGTTTGGTGAAGGCAGGAGGGGTAGGCATGTATTTTGCTCTCTCATCTATTTCCTTTTAAGCCCAGTGGTTAGCACTGGATGTTTGTGAGGACTAGCAGACAACAGCTTCCTGTGTGTAGAGAAGTAATGCAAAACTTCTAATTTTTATGTTTACTGATTGAGTCTAGAAGCATCTAGCATACACAGCTTTGTGCAATAACCCATGCAGTGGGTTCCCCTAATTTAGAAAATGTTTCCCCTTTCCTGTTCTGCTTTATTGCACTTTTCACTCCTAATGAAGAAATGGTTATTCTGTATATTAAATATTTCTTTAAATTAATTAACAGTTACCTTTGTTGGATATGAAAAATCATGTCATGGAAAGGATTGGTAAGAAGAGGGTTGAAAAAATCTGTTCAACAGAGAAGATTGAGAGGCTAATGAAAACCCAAAGTGAACACTATAAATGAAAAGTTGGAATTAGAAATTTGTAGGGTGAATCTTGAATTATCTTGCCTAAAGCATTAGGTAATTTTCAAATCCAAACTTTCTATCCATGCAAATTTCTCAAAATTACGTCCAACCCTGATAGTTCTTCCATGCCTACAGACCAATTTTAACATCTCTTTTTAGAAGAAGAGTAATATTGCCTCGTTACGTGAGATCTGGTCTGACATAAAATCAATAGTAAAGTTATTGCCAAGCTTGGCTTATGTGGAAGCCTGCTGCAATGATCCATCTTCTGCTGGATCAACAATGGGCTTCGTTCCTGATTCCATTAAGAAAATTGCATTGGCTCTGACTAGCCTCCGTTTCAACGGTGGGACCAAGCAAAGGAGGTGTAATTATTTACAGCATTAGAAATCTTGCTGCAGCTGGATCCAGGGGGTGAGGCTTTCTCTGAAGGGGAATACCTTGACGATGAAGAGACTTCATACGCAAAAGCACTCTGTGTGATGCCATGCTACTTGTAATTTTTGCAGTCTTTGGATGCTAGACAGCTTTTTCTGCAGTGTTATAAGTGGAGAAAACTTCAGTAGCAGAGATATTTCAGTGCAGAACTAGGATGTTTCATGGGACCTTAGTGCTCTGACTCAGAAGAGCTGCCAGTTCACAGAAGTAGTGGCTTAAGATGGTGGCTTTGCTCTTCTACCAGATGCCAGAGCTCTCCCAGCAGAGATGGCAGAATGAACAGTTTGTTGTCCTAGCTCATGGCATATCGGAGCTTAGTTTATTGACTTAGATGACTAGTAGTTTTCATTTATTTTTATATACCAGGCTATAAAACAAAAAGTTCCAAGGTGTCTGGCTCATAAAGCCTATAGCATTAAGGTGCAGCAGCTGAACTAGTCATTGTTTTCAGCTGTGGGGCTCTTCAGTTGCTACCACTAAATGTACCACTGGCTGTGTGTGTATCAGAGGCTGTGTGCTACAGGTTGCTGTGCTCAGTGGTGTGTTACCACTGGCAATACTGTGATGTCTCAGCTGGAAAGTAGGTTGTAACTTGGTAGAGGTACTAGAACTATGCCTCAGTGCTTGGCAGGTCTAGTATGCCTAATAGGTAAATTCAAAAGATTTAAATATTGTCCCTACCCTTATTGACTCATTGAACCAATTTGATTATGGCCCATTCATTCTTGTGGGCAACAGGATGCAGTGGAGTACTGAACAAAGCTGTGTCATATAGCAGAAGTGACTCAGTTCTGGGTCAGTGCTGGATGATCTTGGATGTTGCCCCACAGTATGGCAAGGGGATATATTTATAAGAATATTTATGAGATATATTTATAGGTGCTGGATGTTCCTGAAGCTGCACTGTAATACAAAATGAAAGCAAAGCAGTTGTTCTCCTTTGTTGGGAAGTAGAGATGGTACTGTTGTGGTTTGGGGCTGCACATTTCTGAAAATAAATTAAATTATAATGAACTATTTTGATGGGACAGGAAATAGAAGAAATAGGGTAATTTTGATAAGAGGAACTCAATTTCATATGAGTTCAGGGTATCTGTGGGTATTTATGTGTGTGTGCAATTGTGAAAGTGAAAGGTGGGTAGATGCCATAGAAGGGGCAGTAGGAAAATATCCAGACAAAGGTGTATAACTGGTTTGTGGAGTAAAGAATGCAAGAGAGGGTGATAAAAAAGTTGCTTTGGATTTTTTGCAAGTTGCAAATAAGATGGTCTGTGATTTTTATGTTGAGTCCAGAAGAGATGTGTTTGTAATCTGGATGTTGCCCTCTAAGGTGTTTCTGATGCAGAACAAGGGTTACATGATCACTTCATGGCAGCTGAAGGCATTTCCTAAAAGAAAAAGAAATACTAGCAACAGAGCCTGACCAACATCTTTAGTGCTGTGGCCTGACTTTCTTAGTACTCCACTGACACTGACTTCGGTCACTTGTCCAGAGTGGCCCAGTAACATCAGCAGTGTGTAGAATATGGGTAAAATTATCTCTGTCTGATACTATTTATAGAAAAGAGCTGAGAGCAAGGATTCCTTTGTCCCTATTCTTGCTCCAATCCATTTGCAAAATAATAACATATAGATCTAACTGTATTTTGATGTCTTGTTAACATAAGGTATAAGAACAGTTTTTGAAAACAAAAATAAAGTGAAAATATTTTTAATAGTTCTGCTGTATTTTTTAAATGACACCTGGATACCCAGACTTCCACCAGACTTAATTTGAATGAGATACTTCAAAATTTCCCTTTTGGTATCTCTCTCTAGCTTTTGATGTCTGACAATCATCTTTAAAATTAGAGTGCATGGTACCGTCTGTCTTTCTCTGAACTGCCACAAGCGCTGCACAATTGAGAAACCTTTGCAGTCTCGAGGTTATGGCATTTGCTCTGTAGTGAAATGCTAATGACATGAGTAATCTGCATTTCCTGGAACACCACTTCTCTTCTTCCCCACCCCTCCTTGTCTTGTGAGTGCACTGTATATTGCTAAGGTGGGAAATTAGATAGGCAACACACAGATAAAGGTTTTTACTCTTGACACAACCAGAAACATTCAGGGCCAGACATTTACTTTCAGAACACACAATGTCAGTGCTGGCTTGAGAAGATCCAGAGAACCATGTATGTGGAAAGCACGTATTGGGGTGGGGTGTGTCCAAAATTGGTGATAATTTAAGCCCCATTTAAAAATCATTGGGAATGGTTGGATCTTTTCCACATTAGCAAGAGGCTCTGCAGCAAAGATAACCTAACCTGAGCTTGCTAGGTTGAGTATCACTTGGTTTATATTAACACCCGTTTGTTATCTTGCTATTTGCATTCATTGATCCATCTATTCTCTTGTCCTCTAGGATGAAATGGAAATACCTGGTGGCCCAGATTGGACGAATAGAAAGACCTTTCAAAATCACACTGGTGTATTCAAACTGTGGAGCACAGGAGATTGGAGTACTGGCAGTGGGCTCCTTGCAACTCAGAAACTGCTTTCATGGTATGCTGCAGTACAGACAGGTTTGGAATAACCAAATGCATCCTCACCAAAATGGATGACTGTGATGAGGGATAGGCAGATAGGATTTAAATGAAAGATGAGCAACTCAGAATGACAGAACTGATTTAAATGATCCTCTCTGCTTTTCAGCTTTGTTGTGCTTGATTGTTGTATGGGAAAAAAACAAAAAAACCAGGATTTATGGTGAATCCAGCAACAAGGATGAAAAAAGTCTTTACCTAGATTATTTATCATTTAGTAGTTTTCTTTCTTAAATAATCAAGAGCAAAATACTACCCTGTGTAACCAAAGCCTTTTCCATACTTGGGCTTTTTCTAAAAAATCAATAAAGAAAAGAAATATTTATCTGCCCCCAATGGGGTTGGTTTGCTACTGCCAGGCTGAGAATTTCTATCTAAAATGAAAATAATTGGAATGTAATTATTTTCTCTGAGGTACTGAGTGCTCAGCTAAGACCTCAGCTTTACCTGGAGCTTACAGTTTTGTTCTGAATGTCATGCAAATGATCCTCAGCGGCTGTGCAGAACCTTGCTAATGTCATTTAGGCTTCTTGGAAGTGCAAGACTCTGTCGGCACAGGCAGCCTTCAGGCTGGGGACATAATTGTCTTCACTTCCTGCATTTCATGAGTTAATATAATGTTATTGCTTCCATTTTGCAGACTCTGTAGAAATAGCTTGGAATGTAATGTAAAAAGAAAACACTGGTTTCACAGAGCTGTTTTATAATATATTGTGAGCCTGGTTTTGATCATATAAGAGATTTAATTGTAGTCATTAATCTTTTAATTTAACTAATAATATATTTTTAATGTAATTTTTTTTGACAATCCTAGAATTTTGAGGGGATGCAAACAGCCTGAAGCACTGTGCTCTCGGTTTCTGAATAACCTGATGCATGTATCTGGCACAACACAGTACCATGAAAAAATAACGTTAGACTGTGTACCGGGATTGCTGCAGAGGTGTTCTTTTCTCTTTCTCCTGCAATTGGTTCCCTAACTTTTGCACTCCTTCCAGAGTAGTAATAATCCTAATGGAACTTCTGTGCAGAGCTCTGCTAAAGGGCAGCAGGTCCTTAATAGACCTCAACACATAGGCATCCACAGGACAGCCTGGGTACATTAGGAGTCATGCTTTTGGGAAATATCAGATTTAAAAATTGTATTCAGCCTGGCTGATGGGTACCTGTGCAGTCAGTCAAATACTCCCAGACTGTAACTGACTAGACTAGTTAGGGTGCATGAATAAAATTCTTGTACAGCGAGCCAACTTGCTGGGGAAGCAGCTACCTCATGGGCTGGGTGCCACAGCTGAAAGCTGGCGCAGAAATGAGTCAGCAGCCGAAATGCTGGTTAAACCTGATCTTCAACAGGGCATCGTGATATGTCTCTCAGGGCTGGAGCTAAATGGGTGTCCCTGCCTCCAGCAGCAGGGTGCTATGCAGCATGTCACAGCTGCCTGGCGGGTGCACAGTCATGTGTGCAGAACTGAGGAGCACATCACAGAGAGAAACTGCAAGGCCCTTCACTGAAAAAAAAAATCTAAAGATAGCACAAACACAGCAGAAGCAGCATATGAGAAAGAAAAGAGCAATGAATTTGGTCTGGGAATCTCATGCTGGGTAGAAACCTACATGAAAAAAGCAAAGGACAAGGTCCTATGTGTGAAGGCTGATACACATGAAGGGTCATATACATTCTGTCAACTTGTCTCTGGGCGTTTTCTTTTTTTTTCCATTAGATAAAGAAAATCAAGATCTTTTTATATATGACAAAGGCTCGATCTTCCCCTGCATTCATGGAGGCTGTGTCAGCCAGCTACAGATCTGTGAGTTCATCAGTGATTGCCCTACCAAAGAACAGGAAGGAGTGAGGTGTGGTGAGTATGTGGCATGGCACTTTGTGGGAACCTTCATCCCATTAGAAGGAATAATTTAGATTAAAAAAAAGTTAAATTGATTCCATTCAGTATTTTACCTCCTGAATTAATTTGGCCAATTTACATTAATTGGATACCAAGATTCTCTTTGAACATTCACCCTATATAGAATAAAATGATTTTTTTTTTTTTTTAATTGGTTTGGTTTCTTAAGTATTGCAGTAGGGAGCTCAGTGACCTTCCTTTCATAGTTCCTGCTACTTCGGAGAAAGATAATTAGTCTGCAGCTGGATGATAATTTCCTTCTGGACCCAAGAGCTAAACCTCCCCTTCAAGGAAAGGTGCTAATCATCTTTTGTTGGTCACTGTCAGTGACTAACAATGTCATAAACCTGTCTTTCCAAGATCCCAGTTCAGAGTCTTTGCACACCAGGACAGAGAAATCCCTAACAGTATATGTGGTGCTGAGAAAAATTGTTTAGCTTTGGTGCAAGTACAGTGGCAGAGATCTAAAATAATCTGTTGATTAGCCTTCCTTTATGTAGACACAAAATTTCGTGATGCCTGCAATTTCATATGCAACAAGACCTTTACAAACATGTGGGAGTGATTTGCCATTCCTTAGATTACAAGAGCTTCAGTTTTGCACAGTATTTAGAGTAGGACAGCACAACAAAGTCTCAAATATTTCCAGAAGCCAAGTGTTAGCTTTCTAATGGTGACTCTGGAAATAAACAAATGAGACCTATTTTGACAATGTAGCATAGGTTGGGTAACTTGGACAACCACAATGGATTTTCACTTCTGTTACTGTTTGTGTTCTTCCATTATCAAGTTTCACCTATTTCCTTGTTTTTCTTGTTCTCAATTGTAGACAGTCTCCCAGAGGGTTCACATTGCTCTTTTGAAGAAGGTCCATGTGGCTGGACACTGAATGAAACTGCAGCATCTCCTTGGTCTATTCGGGGCTTTTCTGAAATGATTCAAGATGACTCATTTGTAGGGTCTACTTTGCAAGCCACTGGTGGTAGGTTCCTCACAGTTCTCTGTCTCACCCTCTGTGTATGCATGTACACAATAGCCTTGTACTTAAGTTTTTTTAAATTGGTTTAAAAATTTTGGCAACATTGCCAAATGAACTTTAGTATCAGTATCATCTATAACAATTTTAAATGTAGCTAAAATTAACTTTTGAACATGCCCCAAAACTTTATATTCAACAAGTTTTGCAAAAGAGTTAACACAAAACTATCGGAGAAGGATTCTCCTTCACCTTTTAAAAATCATGTAATGTATACTTCTTCCCTCCTTCTTCCTCTTATGAGCTATGCAGTTGCTCAGTACCTCAGCAATATCATAACTCACAATGCCAAAATTGCCCAACAGAACTAGGCAGCTTGTAAAAACAAATTCTTTGAAGACCCTTGGCAGACTGCACTAGTGGGTTAGGAAGAGCATCACATGTAAGAATATCCCAAGTCATCATACATCTTCTATGCCATAGAATACCACAATAAGAAAAGAGTCAAATAATTCCAAAACTGTCAACGTGCTACATAAGGAGGGAGGCCAGCCCCTCACTGTCCAGGCTGAAAGTCAGAAGTGTTAGCACACATGAGTCTTGCCTCACAGTTCCCTGCCAAAATGAAGGGTTTCCATACAAGTGTCCTGTTTGTCTCTTGAGAGCTTGTATAAGCTCTCCCTGGAAACAAAGACTGCAAATCAACTCTTCCAGCCCAGTATTTGTCTCAGCAAGAGTCATTGATGCTAATGGTGTAGGAATTAGTGGTGTAGATTGGTGTGCGCCTCTGTATGGGAAGATCTTGAGTGATAAATGAGGTTTATGCACTCATGTTCCAAGACTGGGTTTGAGATGTCAGCTTTTGTGCTGCTGGAATCTACCAGAGTGTTTACTATAACCTCACTAAAAGATATGCTCTCAAGCCATGCTTACGCCTCTGTATGCTTATTTACCTACATTAACATAATGATGCTAAATTATTCCAAGAGATTACACAAAAGAGCAAAAGATAATTTTGTCATTTTTGATTCACTTTTGTGTTCACAGGACACTTCCTCTACCTGCGAGCAGACAGCACTCAGACAAGTGGTATGGCTAGGGCTTACAGTACCAACTTGCCAGCCAGTATTGCCACTGAAGACTACCAGGTGTGTCATTGTGTCTTAGCACCTTTGTGGCGTAAATCATCAGGCTGTAGGCATTATTTGCACAATTAGCTCATTCTCCTGTCCCTCTGCACACTGTACACAGCACTGGAAAGCAGAAGCCTTGGCTATGCTGCCTAGCTGGCTACTTTTTGAGAACTGGAAGGAAGATGTGAGGTGCATCCCCAGTAAGTGAAAGCAGGAGCCCCATACCAACTACTCATTATGGAAAACTCCCCAGCCTAACTATATCAATTAGTCCTCTGAAAAGTGCCCAGCAGCTGAATTGTATGGGGCAGCCAGGGTTTGTAGAAAAGGGAGCTGGCTGGCTGGGCCGCTGAACCTTTCAGTATATCTGCTGCTGAGGTTTCTCTTCATAAATTCTGCAATACCATTGCAGGAGTTAATAAACTTGATAGTTTCACTGAGAACAGGAGTGTGAAGTTAGAAGGCATTAGATTTTCCAGAAATAGATGAATGTAATAAACTTCTGATCGCATTCTTCAGGAATTTCAAAAAGTTAGTGCAACCTGCTCTTGATAAAATCACATAATTTGCCTTGCAGCTCTGAGATACTGGAATTAAAAATATTAAATAATATTATAGTCATAACACTTAGGAAAATTAAGCTGCAAGTTTGAGCTGGAGTCCAGCCTTGCTAGGGGAAAAAGAGAGATTTGATGCTTCCTATTTAGAGCTGGGAAAATAAATACAGTGCAGGTGCCAGAAATGTAATTTTGGCATTTATATTTATTTATAAATGCGGGTAAAATTTTCTGGATAGTTCCAATAAAATAAAATGTGATTGGAGATAGGTTCACAAAACTGGGAGAGGAGAAGCAGGAGCTGTGGGTTATTTTGTAGAGGTCACAGGAGATCTGGATTCATTCTCTTCTCCACTGGGAAGGATTTGAGCCCACATTGCAGGAGCAAGGAACTTCTGGAATTGTTCTTTGCAGAACATGAATGTGTACTCCCTTTCCTGCCGGTGCTGGAACTCTCTGTAACATAAAGAGCAGCTGAGCATTCAAAGCAGTGGTAGAAATGGCGATTTTCTCTTGCTGTGTGGCAAACTGGAAGTGGTTTCTCCAAAGAAAGAGGAACAAGTCCTGCTTCAAGACATTATTTGGCCTGGTGATTTTGTCATTCACTTATCATAGGGGTGCTACAATGCAGGTGGTGCCTATGAGTTGGAGCAGGTATATGGATTGAGGTTTCCTTCCTCTAGAAGAAGTCTAATCCCTTGTTTCAAAGGTTTTTGGGGCAGGATAGCTCTCTCCTTGGAGAAGGCAATAATAGGGAAACCAGTCCTCTCACCCAGATGGTGCTTGAGGCTGTGGATATTGTCATCAGTGGCTGAAGAACAACTGCCCAGCAGGAGTCAGTCAGGGCCTTCCCTGAGAAAATTCTGTGGTAGTAATGGTGCTGAGTCAGATACAACCAATGAGTGGAGGCTTAGTGATCTCTGTCATTAAACAGTTTGACCCAGGCTCAGAGGTTTGGTGTCTCAAATTCCCAGGGAGGGGAGGAGTGACTGCTAGTCCATTTTTGTCACAGGTTACCATTCTTTTCCTCTTCTTTCTCTATTACAGATTCAGTTCTCAGTGCATGTTTTTGGTAGCTACAATGGTACAGTCTCCTTCTCTCTCAGGGAAGAGATAAAGGGAGCTCCAATCACCTTGCCAATGTGGGAAAGGGCAGGGAGCTGGAGTGACCATTGGTTTCTCATCACGTTACCAATGCCAGTGCTTCAGAACCGGTAAGAGCTCCACCATCAGCAGCCAGAGTTATCCCTATAGATTTAGTAAATTGTTACTGTATTTATTGTGAAGTGTCATTTTCATTCCTGCCTTCTTTCAGAGCCATTTCAAGCAACTCTGCTTGCTCAGGAAGTATTCTGTTGTAAGTGCATATCTGTGCACATGCACGGCTTAGCTCAACACAAGCCCACACCATGTGAGTGCACTTCTGTGCAGCCTGTGCACTGCTTGCAGTGATTAGGTTTTGGGAACAGCAAGCATCTGTACTAGAAACCTTTTTCAATCTGAGTAAGCCAGTGTACTCACAGTGGCAAAGGGCTCCCAGCAGGGAAACAGCTGTATTTGCATAGCTGCCCTCGTACTCTCACAGTAACAAACACTCACGTGAGTCAAATGGGTGATAATCCCGCAGTTTAGCCAATACCACTGTCCAGTTTAGGATCTTTATCAGTGTAGTCTGGGCAGCTGGAGATCTTTCATTGCCACTTTACTGATGGAATAATATCAGGAAAAGACTGTTGCCCAAATGAGCCTTGCACTAAAATTTTCACAGGTGTGGAAATACAGTGCGACACTGGTTTTCAAATGAAGTCAAATATTGAAGATTGAAAGAATTTCAATGGAAACTAATTTTATTCATGTATTTCTCCTCCCTCACCCAGTGTCACTCAATGTCAAGCCATGTAGCTGCTGTTGGTAACTGGTTATATTGCATGACATAAACATTTTTTTCAGTTTCTCCAATCTGGTTTTATTTTTTTCGTGTATTCCTCAGGAAGGCTTGTTTCACATGAAACTTAAGACAAAAAACCCCTCCAAGTCTATGCAGTGAATATTATAAAAGGAAATGTATCTACCCAATATTGGCAATAAATAATGTCTCAAAATTTCGTGGAATAGAAGGTGTGAGGAGATTCCTTTAACTTCAAATAGTCTCTGCATCTTTGTGTAGAAGGAGAGGATTTGGGTCCCGGTGTGATAGCTATTCAGACGCAAGCAGCAGTAAAAGAGAGAGTGAGAGACTGAGAAAAAACGTTGTTCTACCCTCTTTCTAGTTTTAATTTCACGATTACCTTTGGTCTCAGTATTTTCTTGTGTCCACCACACACATCTTTGCCATGAATGATTCCTTTAGGGTAGGGTTGGTCTGCATGCTGGCACTGTGTTTAATATTCTTGTCTGACACAGTCTGAAGCCCTGTGGATTAGCACCTGTTTAGTTATGTATATTTGAAGTATGACCAATGAATTAGTGCAACATAGCTGTTTTCTCTGGGCACTTTACTGTTGACGTGTCCTCAGCAGAGACCAAGGGTATTTTCAGAGATCCTTAAGACTTTCTGCCTCCTCCGATATACAGTCCCTTGTGCTTGTTCCCTGAAGCCTTCAGTTTCTGCATCAGCCCTTAGTTCTGAAGCAAAATAGATCTTACCCGGCGGAAGGGAATGGACAGCAAGATGCTTCTTTGGAGGACTAGCTAGCATGGCATGAAAAAAATTGATATTCAAATACTGCCATGTTTGAAAAAGTTGCTGTAGCAGGTCATGAACTGCTTGATGGGGCCAGAAGAAGAAAAGCCTTAGCAAAAAGAACAAGGAGGACATGAAGGTGCTGTGTAGGTGGTTTTTTGCAAGACTTTCATCCAATGAATTTATTTCTTAGGAAAGAAGGAAGACGAGCTATACAGTTTTCTGATCTAGCTCCTTGGAAAACTGTTTTTGGTGTTCAGCTGGCACATTCAGTTACTTGGTTCACACACACAAGAAAAAAGGCTGCTATCAGGAGAAAAGCAAACAGGGAGAAGACCAGACATCAGAGAGCTGGAGAACGTAATTTGTTGGAGTCAGGAGAATGTGATCAATAAACAGGAACACTGGAAACCCCTCTGGCTAACATAGCACTGAGTTCAAAAGGCAAATTCCTCCACTTTTTCTGAAGTTATGAGGAAGGGGAGTCATACAGAGCCTGGAAGTTATGAAATGTCTATTCTAATGCACTGAGGGAGGGTGGTCATTCCTCAAAGTCCCACTTGTACTCAGCTGAAGCAGAAACTTACCTTGTAGTGCAGTGCCAGGGACTCTCTTCTGCTCTGTCTCCATGGACCCGATAGAGCAGATTGACCTGACCAAGGGTAAAGTGCCTTAAGTAAGGGGTAGTCTGTGGTGCTGTGTCTATGTCTGTGGCTCCCAGAAGTGCCCTGGTTCTGGGCTCAGGATGCTCTGACTCTCTCCCATCAAAAAGCTGGGGGAATAATTGTCATGTGTCAGTGGACTTATGTACAAGATTTAAAAATGCAAAGCTCTTGCTAAGCCTGCTAGTGAAGAGGAGTATTTCTGTAGGAAGGGGATCTAATGACAAATTCTCCCACTAACACCACAGCTAAGAGGTCATTCAAGAGACCCTTGATTTGCATTTGCTGCGCTTACTCCCAGAGTGCTCAGATCCTGAATGTGTGGATGCATTCATTTAAGCACAAGGGGTCATTCTTGAGTTGGGGTAAAGCAGTTTATCCCTAAAGATTTGTATGCAGCTATGCAACATTATGCTAACTGTGGATATCAACCAACATTTGGTTGGTGGGTGGAATACACACACACACACTTTATTACCACTAATTTTGGACAAGTGTGTTTCTAGGCTGAATGATTAATGTGTAAGGCAGGTCAGTGCTCGATCTCTCACAAACCATCACTGAGCTTTACCAGTGACAGCAGAGGTCCTGTCCATATGTTTTTAATAAGCTCTAAGTGGATTGGACATCAGACATCTGTTTATTTCTGAAATGTAATGAAAAACAATTCAGTCTTACCCATTAGAAGGAGATTCTTCAGCCCATTTTCTTTCTTCCTTGTGAA
Organism: Dasyornis broadbenti; assembly: GCA_013397935.1. NCBI lineage: Eukaryota > Metazoa > Chordata > Aves > Passeriformes > Dasyornithidae > Dasyornis > Dasyornis broadbenti. Next base: position 159,493 of record VZRN01004247.1, read on the forward strand.
TTCAGAAGGTAGCAACACACATGGGATGTGACAGAGCTCCTACATAAGCAACACCTGGTCACAGTGGAAAAAGATGAGACAGCCCAGAGAGCTAACTCATTAGAGAATTATGGCTGAAATTTAAAATGTCTTATCCTTCTGAAATAAACTCAACTCACCTTGTTGTTACACTGGCTGAGGATCAGGCCCAAGACATTTGGATATCCTGTTCAGTTTTCACTCTGTCTCTTTGGGGGTGGAAAGAAGAATTTTCCCCCCCCCAGTCTAATTCCCTAACTACTTCTGGTAATAGAATATGGATGGTTGTTTGTGTGTAACAATTAGTAGGGGTCATTAACTTGTATGTATGTGCAAATAGCAGGGGAAATAGGGCAGTCATTCCTGTTCCCCATGAAATGTGAAATCATATGAATGTTGTGGTGCTTACAAGGGGTTGATGTGTGTCTATAGCAAGGCTGCTCAGCTGGACTTGTCTGGAGGAAAAATTGTAAATAGTGATTTTTTTTCTATGATAAGGGAATATTGTATTTTTAGGGAGGTTATTTGTTGGTTTGGTTTGGTTTGGTTTTTCCCCCTCCTACAGCTTTGCTGGTCTTCTCTAAAATGTCTGTCTTATTGCTAAGGTTTCAACTGGAACTCCTCGCAACCTGGGGCTGGAATTCCCAAGCTGATATTGCTATCGACAATATTACCTTTGGCCTGGACTGCTTCACTAATGGTGAGCCACAAATCTTGCAGAATCCCCTAAAAAATTTCAGTAGTGTAATCAGCATCCCACAGATCCAGGACACACGCTCTGTTCTCCCCACAGAGTGTGCATGGATCATTTGTGTTAGTTTTTTCACCACAATGCCATTTTATCTCAGACCTACTGAGGATTGCAAGTAGAGGCAATTTTTCTCTATGTCAGTCTCCTAGTGCCCTTTTTTTTCTCTTAGCTGGGATATTCTGTATCACAAAGTTGAGACCTGTCTGTATGTCTTGGCAAGAAACACTAGACTTATTCCTTAGCCCCTAAATGGAAGGATTACATCACACTGTTTTTCCACAGTCCCTGCTGATCTATGCACCCTGGCAATTGAAAAGCTGAAGCAAATTTGTTGAAATCAAAGGCAAAAGTCACCATATTTTAGTGGAGAAAAGGAAGAAAATGAAGGAATAAATTGACTCTCTGATAGTAAAATTTAGACCACTCCAACAAGTTTGTTTTAGTCTGTAAGGAGGTACATCAGCTATCTCTGCCAGATATGTAGCAGCTTTCCTTTGCTTTGTTACTGTGAACTGACTGACGAGTATTTCACAGAAAAATAGAGGCAGTGCTATCCTTTGGAACGTGTTAGCAAGAGTTGTAGTGGATTTTCTTAGCAGACAAAGGGAAAGAAGTTAGATATTTGAACTACTTGCAAATATTAGAAACTGCCTTTTTGTCCCTGGGGAAAAGACATGCTCTGTTGTAAAGGAACTGGAAGATATGCAACGTTTGAATGGTTTTGCAGACAAAATGTGGATTGGTGGTCCTATGCCACTCTACGCATCACCACACCCAATATGTCAGCATTTAGTGTAATAGCATGTCCCTGCAGTGACTGTCTGTAGCCTAGCACAACATATGGGAAGGCTTATGTCAAAATAGATGTGTTAAAAGCTACTATTCCTTCCTATCTATTTCTGATTCAGTGTCCTGTTCTCTGTCCCTTTGTTCTGTGGGCACTGAAACCACTCTTCTATAAAATGCTAAGTATGCACATTTTCACTTGAAATTAAGAGGAAAAGATGTTCCTTAATGGTAATTTCATTTTTTCACTCCAGCTCCTAAACAGCCCTGTCTCCCAAACGCTTTTGGACCTCCACGCTAACACTTTGTTTTGAAATCTTGAGGAAACTGAAGGGCGTGACTCCAGATGTGCTTGTGACAGCTGATGTGCTGCTGGAGTTTACTGTCCTCATGGGGGCAGATAGATCCTCCAGTTTACCCCAGGCATTTTGCTGGATGTGGTGTAGGTACTCCTTTGACAAACAGGTGGGCTATAAATGCCCCTGCAGCAACGTTATCGGAGCTTGTCCATCAGACTGCCCAAGGTACTCCTTATTTTCAATTGGGATAAATTGCACTGATGTCCAGGAGCAGCTGGCATTTACCCCATCTGAAGGCACGACCCAGAGATGTGTGAGTCATGCAGAAGAAAGACATCACGAAGGAAACATGTTTCTCAGAAGCCTTGCACTTGCCACTGTTCCTTGAATCCGCTTTGCAAATTGATGTTTTCTCGCCTCTGAAAGTAACCGCCTTGTATTTGTCTTCTCATGACTTTAATTCAGTTAGGCTGCAGAGAAGCCCAGCAGCTCTGCTGTGTTTTCAGTAATGAAATTACTTCTCCCTGGCAAGGACAGGTTTCAGATGTCAGAGACAGAGCCAATTAAAATCCAAGCAGTGAATTCTTTTCATGAGGGCGGCAGGAAGGATGTATGGCAGGAAGGAAGGATTTGCTGCTTGCTAGGATGTAAATATTATTTTCTCCATCTATTTCAATCTTGTAGTTCAACTCTCTGCAAAACCCAGTGCTGAAAGAAAGCACTATTTGTGTATGCAAGATGGGAAAGAAGGTGAGGTTTTCCATGGAACTCAAAATTGAGAGGAAAGGTTCAGTAAGATTTAAGAGAACAACTGGGTAGTGAGGGCAGCTCAAGAGACATCAATAAGGACAAAATCCAAACAGACCATTCTTTGGAGGGCAGCTCCTGGGCATTGACAGTCTTTTTTCCCCTGTGAAAAAGGTGAGACGAAACCACATTTTGGCTTATAAAATCACCTTGTGTAAGACAGTGTCACAGACTGGATGATGTGCCTGGTTCTTTGTGAGAACTCTAGGCAAACAGGCATAAAGATACCTCATAGTTTCAGTTAACTAGTGCTTTCATAGGAAGAGGTCTGAATTTTGAGTGTCTTAATATGAAAATATGGACAGGCACAGCAAATAGAATGCTGATAGTTGCCTTCCTCACTGCCTTTGCTATTACCTTTTGGTGCTCTCAGCATTGTGTTGTTCCAGTTAAGATCACAGGTCTGTGGTCTATCAAACTCTACTGCTCTGGCCTAGAAATTGCCTTTTAGTCTGTGCATCATTTGCAATTTCCCAGAAGACTGCTTTAAAAATGGAAGACTGTCCAAAAAGAGCTTTTGTATAGTGTATCTCTACTTCTTGATTTCAGAGTCCCTGACCCAGTAAAGTCTGATTCTATTGACCTGCCAGTCTCTTTGCTTGAGGTGAATGGTGGGGAGTGGTTCAAGCCTCATTACTGTCTCCTTTCACTGATTTAAGAAGGTATTGACTAGAAATGCAATAGATCAGCCAAGGTGATGGGAAAGGGGGAAGCTAGTGTAGCTTCCCTATTCTCTGTCCCACTGCAGGACAAGCTGGAGAGGCTTTCAGGGATACTGCATCCTTCATTAGTAAAATGGGATCTCTGAGGAGGCCATTCACACCTTGAAGATCCTGTGAGGCATTTTACTCAGATTAATCTCAGCCACCAAACCTCTGTCTCTATTCTCATTACAGTCCCAGAGGCATTGAAGCAGGAGTGAATTACTTGAACTCTCTGCCTGCAGAGGATGCCCTGTCTTCCTCCTTTACACTTCCCTCAGTCTCTTTTCAATGGGGAAATTTATGTTAGCTAAAACCTAGAGAAAGAAAGTCTGTGTTATTAATATTTTTCTGATATAGATATATTTTAATATGACATAATTCTTCTATTCACTCTACAGTCACCATGTTGGCCATTAGAAGAGGAAGTGGAAACTAAAATAGACTGGAGCACCAGTCCCTGGGTCCCAGGGCTACGCCATGTTTGTAGAAAATGCCACCTTACAAGTTCATGTCTGACAGTGCATAAAACAACAGCCTTTGAAGAGTTAACAGCTCATGTGGACAGGGCAATGCTCAGCCTGTCTTGCAGCTCATCTGCTGCTTAGTACAGAGGAGACGAAGTTTCTTCTTAGAGAGTAAGGGTTTGAGACTGTTTGGAGAAGGAGGAAAGATTGTTTGTTTGGAAATGAGGCATTGCCTTAGGATACTCAGTTGGGATGCCACAAAAAACTCCATGCAGACACACAGATTGACTGTTTCAGAAAGTGATTTACATTCCTTTGCTCTGGCAAACATAACTAGACTTCTTGTACATCGCTAAGTATCTGAAACTGTTGTGACCTTTGGGATTTGTAATTCAGTGCAGGCCTTGGGGAGCATCTTTTCTGGCCGTGCATTGTATTTTTCCTACTTGCATTTGATTAATTTCATTTGTTTTGGGTTAATTTCATTTTTCAGTGGCTTGACAACTTCATCCATTGAAGTTATCTATCTCAGTATGAACAGAGTGTGTCAGTACAAAGCTTTCTTTTAATTCCATGCATCAATGTGCTTTCAGTCAGACCTGGGGGGAATATTCTCAGGAGTAAAAGCTCAGCAAGGTCTCCATGCTTCAATTACTTATTTGGCCTTTCTGACACAGCTAACAAGGGTGTTAATTATTGCTATTTAGAGCACTGGCTTTGTGGCAGAGATAATTGTCCATCTGGAACTGAGCGAGTCTCTTTTCAATAGAGCATCAAACAGCTGTTAGATTTTCACAACTGGAACAAATTGAAATATTTGTAATGTTTTTCAACTGATGAAAAGTGTTCAGTATTAAATTAACTGAGAGCTCACAAAATGGAAAGAAGCCTGTCCTTTTTCTTATAGAGATTTTCCAATCAAAAATCTACATAAAAACGGGTAATTTAACTATTGAAACAGGATGCTTGCAGTTTATGAGGCAAGGGTTCAGTTATTACTTTTTCCTGTTATAATAACATTGGTTATGTGGTGTTCTCAATGCATTCAGATGTTTTGGATCGGCAATTAATTTGAAATTCCTCCTCTCTGAGAAAGGGCTGGTTTTCTTAGGCTTATATCAATGGTCAGAAATGTAGAGCTTTTCTCTGTGGTTTTCAAAAAGGTTTGTCCAAAGGTTTACAGCTGGTGTCAAGGATACACTGCTGTTTCTTTACTGTGTATGTTAGTGAGACATGTAATTTCATTTAGTATTTTGTTCTCTGAGAGAGGTCTCAGGTGCTCAAAATTGGTTGCTGAGAGTGATCTGTTAAACTGGTTTACTTGCCATGACACCATTCAGAACCAAAGACTGATCTTTGTCACCACTCTCCTTTACACCTCCTGTCATTTGACTGTCCAGCATTGTCACCTGCCTGTTTGACCAGCACAACATGAATACCTGGTATCAGTTCTCCCACACTACATTTTTGCTAAAATCTGTTGTAATCACAGCTAGAGCGATTCGCAGGCCAAGAAGCTTATCCTGCATGGGATAATGTGGAGGGTCTGTGTTCATGTGAAGACCCACTAACTTCAGCACAGACACAAGTAGCTAACCCAAGACATGACCTCAAAAGAGTAATACAAAATTGTGATTCTTCAAAACACCTTTTCTACCCAAGATAATACTTACATATTTTAACCAAATGGTTGTACTTAATTAATTCATGTTAGCTTTAAATTTTCCATCCCTCTTTTCTACCATCCTCTCACTTCTTTCCTCTATTCTACAAACTATTACAGGAAGACAACTGAATCATTTTGGTGGGAAACGCCAGTACGCACGTGAGATTAGTATCCTGGATGAGCACCTTCTGAACCCCCTGGAAGAGCCCTCCCTCCCAGGTACATGATTCAATACTGAAAACCTGTCTCTTGCCTGTAAAAGGTGGCCCCCTTGCTGTCTCCTCTGTGTGATCTGCCTGCCCTATAGCAGATATATATAATCCATGCCAAAGATGTGGAGACTGTGTCAGGTAGTCTCTGTTTGGATAGAGGAAAGCAGTTTGCTGGAGCCCAGCTCACCAGTCCATAAATAGCAGGTCCTCTTTAAAGAAATGCAGAATCTCTTTAAATGAAAACAGAAGCTGCATGGTTCAGATTTGGAGAACATGAAAAGGCTGCTTAGGAACAATACGTGTAGACTGTACAGTAAGTTGGGAATAGAAAGAGTGCTGAGCAGTGAAGCTGAATAAAATGAATGTGGAATAGTGGTGTAAAGATGAAAATCCAGGAAGAAGAACTAAGTAAGGATGAGGAAATCCATTTAGGAGAAAAATTGGATGAAAAACTAAGAAGACCGGGGACACTGGGAACTAATTTACTGATAGTGGTAGAGATTGCCACTCTGGAGGACAGATAAGAACTGTGTGGGTGAGAAGAGCTGTCTAAAAGCAGAGGTGAGGAGGAGAGGTTGTTCTTGAGGCTGTTTTGTGGCCAACAAATACCAGCGTGTGACTGTATCAGCTCCTGAAGGCTGTGTCCACCTGGAATGTGACAATCTGTACTGCTGGCTGTTCCCGTCAGCGCAAGGGAATGCTGTAATGTAGCCGAAACTCATACTGCATTGATCCATCTGCATGTTCACAGGATGATGTCTGTTGGGGCTAGTTTTGCTTGCCTTTTCCTTTAAACAAGATTGGAATTTTTATTTTGAAAGTTTGTAATTTTTACAGCTATTTTAATAATTCAGCTCTTAAACAGTTTTGCTCTTGACTCTGGCTTTTGTGCACATGCTGCATCACACAGTTTTTAGATACGTTACTGAAAAGTTTTATTCTTATGCCTCATCTCATTCATTGGGCAAGATGGATATGTTTGGGTCCTGGACAAGGGTTGTGAAATGGAGGACAGTTATCTGCTGCACTGTTGTAGAAACAAAAGAATAATGTTTAATGAGAACCAGGAAAGAAATTGCTTGGAGAGAAGGGTCCCTACTGATGGTAGCAAGATGCTATCCCCTAGCTGTTTCTGCTTCCACAGGCTTCTTGTGCAAGCCTGAGACAAGTCCCTTAAAACTTTCACTGTGTTTCATAGATGGTCACTAGTTGTAATGACAGAGGGTTTTCAACCCTTGTTTCTGTGTACATACTTTAGTTCTCCTCTGGAAGGTTAAGCATCTTCTTGCTTCAGGCTGGCACTGAGAAGAAGAATTTGATCATATCTGTGAGACACTTCGATAAACCCCTTCTTAGAAGTCCAGTCCCTCTTCCCTTTGCCTTTCCCCCCTCACACTCAATGGATGAGGTTTATCTGCAGTCCATGGTTTATCAAATAATGTGCAGGAAATAAGGTGAGGGTGGAGAAAAGCAAACAGTGACCATAACAAAGCAGTAGTTGTGCTATGAATAGAACAAAATGAATATAACGTAAATACTGAGAAATACAGGGAAGCTCACATCTGACTCAACTCTTGCTGTTTTGGTCACAGGGGACACAACTGTTGTTCTATGGTGGTTCTCAACATGTGGTGCCAGTGGTCCCCATGGGCCGACTCAAGCTCAGTGCGACAGTGCCTACAGGAACAGCAACGTGACGGTGACAGTGGAGAAGGAGGGCAGGCTCCGGGGAGTGCAAGTCTGGAGAGTGCCAGCCACAAACAGATACAGGTGAAGATCACTGTGTGCTGCAGGGGCAGTCACCTTTAACTGCTTTTTGTTTGTGGAGTTTCAACAAGCACAAGTGTAGGACCATCTGTACTGAGTGGGTGGAGGGGACAGTGAAGAAATAGGAGCAGTAGCTGTAAGGATATACATGTCTGAGCTACTGTGAAGCATGGAACGGTGAACGGTGAGCAGTGACTTAAAAGAGATCAGGAGTGAGAGTGGGCATGCAGTCAAGTAGAAGTGCTGACATCATCTCAGTGCTGTAGGCTTAGATTTGTAGAGGTCTATAGCAGCTGATGCTAACAGCAGTCTCTGTTGCCAGTACTCTGGTGAGGGTTGGTCTATCCTGTTGAGCAACCTACCTACATGGGTCTCAGGCAAAGAATAGCCACAGGCTGCTACAGCAGGGGAGCCTGCTCTGGAGAAATGTCTGTTTGGAAGTGAAGGCTGGGGACACCTTGCAGATCGATTTACTTTGGGGATGAGAAGTGTGAGAGTTGTTTCTTTAATTTGCTTTGTCTTGCAGGATTTCTGCCTATGGAGCAGCCGGGGGGAAGGGAGCCAAAAACCACAATAAGAGGTCCCACGGGGTCTTCATCTCAGCCACCTTCCACCTGGAGAAAGATGAGCTGCTGTACATCTTAGTGGGGCAGCAAGGGGAGGATGCCTGCCCTGGGGTGAGGGTTCCCGAGCACATGTGGGCAGAGACCTTGCAGATACTATTCAGTGGGTGGCTTGTGGTTTGGTGATAAAAGATAGAAATCCCAGAATCCAGCAATGAAATCAAGTCAGGAGACAGGGAACAACCAATAAAAGAAGTTAGAAAGAATCTCAAAACAGATATAAAGAACTCTGAAAAGAAAAACAATCGCAAAATGCACAAACAAGTATGAAGCCCACAGAAACTTTGCTTTAAGCTCCTGGTGTTTGAAATAAGTTCTTCATCAGCTTTCTCATGCTTATTTTAAGCAGGAAGCTCATAGGCAAGTGATGTGCTCCCTCTCTTGTTTTTCCACAGCCTAGGGTTCTTTCTGACTGCCAGGATTTCAGAAAATTTACTATTATTTATGGAAGCATCCAGCAGTGTTGTGGCTGCACTGTGTTGCATACTCTCTAAGCTTAGAGACTAAAGTCTGAATCCAAAGTCTACCAAAATCAGTGAGAATTTTCCCATTAGTTCCAGCGGCCCCTGGATTAGGTATTTGTAATGACAAAAAAACCCACTCATGAGAAATGGAAATTGGTGACATGAATGCTTATATCTGTGTCTTCTAATACTAGACCCAATGATTTGAAAGTCCTTTTGTCACTTTGGCTCAAAAACTACCTCTTTTCAGCATCAGTTTTTGATACTGCCTTTTTCCAGCAATGCGATCTGTTAACCCCTGCCTGGGAACAAGGCTGTTTTTTCCCCACAGACTGGTGTGTTTGGGGATGCCTAAACTATTCCTGTAGGCATTTGAAGTTACTGTTTACTTTCCCCAGAGTATATGATGTCTTACTCACATACTGCAACAGACTGTAAACCCACCTTTTCTTCACTTTATATAGTACAAGAATTGTATTTATCTAAATAAAACATGTATTTGTGTATCTGCAGTTCCCTTTTCAGTGCACTCTTTAGTTTTAGGTCATAATCTGAAAACTTGTACTTTAATCCCTTGCGCTTCATAATTTGTTCTCCAAATTGCAAATTATAACCCAGCACTAACTATCTCCTTTTGGTAGGTACTACTGGAAAAAGTTGCAGTTAATTTTTCCGACTTCCAAAGCCCAACTTTCTTTGGCTTTGGAAATCGTGATGAATCTGTGTATTGAGTGACTAATGTTTGTTTTCCTTTCTCTGAAGAAGTTCTACAGCTCCAAACCTTGATTCTCTCTCCTCAGATTTACCCCAGTTGCTTTTCCCTGGTCTTCATCTACCTTGCCATCTTTTGTCTTCCTGTTTGAATTAACCAGACAAAATGCTCCGCCAACTAAGAAAGGCCATGCACCATCACTAGAATTGAGGAAGAGCTTTCCCTCTGTCAGTTTTCAGTCAATGTCAATCTCAGTCTCAGTCTTGGGATGAGATGCAATGGGCAGAAACCGGAACATGTTCCACCTGAATGTGATGAAGAAATTTGCTGTGAGGGTGACTGAGAACTGGAACAGATTGTAGAGTCTCCTTCTCTGGAGATAGTCAAAAGCCATCTGGACACAGTCCTGAGTTACTTGCTCCAGGGAAGTCTGCTTGAGCAGCAAGGTTGGACTAGATGACCTCCAGTGGTCGTTTCCAGCCTTCCCCATTCTGTGATTCTGCATGAATGGAAGGACACAGGCAGTAAGACTGGTGCAGGAATAGGAAATTGTGTCTCCAAATTACTCTTCCAAGATGTGTCAATAGATTATTCTTAACTATGTGTGTGGGTCGCCTTTGTCTGCTTTATGCATTTATCTTCTTGAGAAATAAATAGTAAATATGGCAGTAAGAAAGTTCTCAGAATTAATCCATAATCCAATACATTTAAATGTTTTCGGTTATAAGAATTTCCAAATATGCAAAATATTAGTTATGTGAAATTAATAATCCGTTACAACTATTTTTTTTTTCTGTAAGCATCTTTATTTTCATTTGCATGTATAATGTGAGTTTGTAAATCAGAAGTTACAGACAGATCTATCCCTCAGCTCTCAGTTGTAGTAGAAAAGGTCACTTTCTACAAAGATAATCTACATACTGGTTTATATATGTCTGATATGCATGACAAACATTATGACATTGTTATACTGAAATACACAAACAACTCTCAGGAGCTGGACTTTGCCGATATCTGAGTCCACCTCTTGTCTCCTTTCAGGGCAATCCTGAAACCCAGAAGATCTGCTTAGGGGAGTCATCTCTCATTGAAGAAGATTACAAAAAAAACAAGGACCTGAAGGAATGGGCTGGAGGAGGTGGGGGTGGAGGAGGAGCAACCTACATCTTTAGAGTAAGTATTTCCTCTTTGCATCTTGCCTGAGCAGTGTCCAGCAGAACAACTAGCTCTCACTGTCAGTCAAGGCATATGATAAACAGATCTTTAAAAAACTATTATGAAAAAGGCATCTTCCTCTTCTGCTTCTCTCTCCCTCTCCTCCTTCTGTCTCTCTTTGTTTTTTGTCTTTTTAGTTGTTTATCTCTTTTCATATTCTTGTTCATATTTATCACTATCACTAGGCTAGCTGAACTGGCTCCTCAGTCCTTAACAGCTCAGATGTGGGAATTACACTAGGATGCCACTTTAGCAGTCCTAAAAAAATTAATCCCAAAACCTTGATGTTTGGTTAAACAGTTACTTTTGTATACAGGAACGTGATGTGAAATATTTTCATAATGATTCTATGAGACAAGCAGTAGCATTGCCCTGGCCTTGGGCCACTCTTCTTTGGGATGCTTTCATGATCTTTGATGAGTTTATATGAGTTCACATACCCAAGGGATGTGAAGTTTTTCTGATGTTTGATGGGGGGTTTTCCAGCAGAAGGATGGGATTTTCGAACCTTTGCTCATCGCAGCAGGAGGAGGAGGAAAAGCCTACCTGAAGGCTCAGGACAGTTCCCTGGATGATGTAGCCCTGGAGCAATTTGAGAACAGCACTGCAGTACCTGGAGTCAGTGGAAGGACTGGAGCAGCAGGTGAGACACTAAAACCACACAAGGTCTGAATCAGGTGGCTGAACACACTCATTGTCCTGTAGGCATGAAGCAAAGGGCTTCTTTTTCAATCTTTTGGAATTTTTGTGTGGCAGTAATTGTTAGAAATATGCTGGTAGTCTGTAAGGGATGTCTTCTGATCTGGTGTGTCACCAGATAAAAGAAAATGCACAGGACAGGTGATGAGTGCTCCAGTAGAGATAATTCCATAGGAGGACTCCTCTCTTCTATGAACTGAACCAGGGAAGATGATCTTTGGGGGTGAAGCCCACTCCTTTACACTGTAACAATGACCTCTGAAGAGAAGACTTTTTCCTTGTTACTCACCTTAAACCCTAACAACAACAATAATATTATGGGAATTGTACCAGAAATGGAAGTTTATTTCTTGTGATGGCTGTGCCTAGAATCCGTCCCTAAGAGATAAAAGAATTCCGGTACTTGTCCATCTCCTACTGTAGTAGACTTACTGAGGGGCCACTAGAGTGAGATGCAAAAATCCAGTTTATTTTTATTTCCCTGGGGAGCTCAGCATCTCACATGGCTGACTGCCCTAACCAGTTATCCTGAAGGGGAGTGGTAGGCTCCTTGTTTCCTTAATGCCACAAGAAATCGGTGCTGAGGTGTTGGTTTATGCAGCACATACCATAGGCTCTGTGTTAGATTTCCATTTTGTTATTGCCCATGGCAGCAAGGAGCTTGTCTGTATCTCCTTTTAAACATAAACAAAGGGCTACCTTGAATTAGGCACTTAATAAATTAATAAAGACTAATCTCTGTCTCTCTCCAGTGGATCTCTGCTTGTGCTCCCCTCACCAGTTCTTGTTTTCTTTTCTCATTCTCTGAAGGTGGAGGTGGTGGCTGGCAAGATAAGAGTCTGCTTCCTCAGGCTGGGAAGTCCCTTCTGGAAGGTGGAGAAGGAGGTCAAGCTTGTCCACAAGCACTGGCCAAGCTCCAGTGGACCACATCTGGTGGTTTTGGTGGGGGAGGAGGAGCTTGTACTTCTGGGGGAGGAGGTGGAGGGTACAGAGGTGAGTCTGCAGGGGGAAGAGTCATGATGTCTCAATTTGTACCCTTCAGAGCACCTGCAGGTTAGGGCTAGTGCTCTTAGTGCAGAAGTACATGGCTGCACAAGGTGACTCGCAGATACTTCAAGCTGAACAGTATAAAACCTACCCTACTCTCCATCTCTCTGTAACTGGGGAAATGAAGGTTATAAATGTGTTCCTATGTGATTTAATATTTGGAAGGTGTGATGAACCAGCCCTTCATCCATTCCCAAGTTACCCATGGAAAATGTTCCATTTCTTTTTTCTTTTCAAAAGAAATACATTTTTTGCCTTGCTGAACTGAGAAACCTACATTAGATAAAGTCACTTCATTAGTTTTGGAACTTGGTGGGTCAAGTGAAGGTTTGACATCCAGTATCACTGGAAGGTTTTATTCTTCCAGAGTGACCCCAGGTGATAAGTGCTAGGAATCACTGCAACCCTTTAGAGACATCACATTTTTGCAGCATGCAGCACTGATCAGCTAGCCATACTCTTCTCTCCCCAGGGGGGCATGCCTCTGATAGCGATGATATCACAGCTGGTGGGCAGGATGGCATCTCTTTTGTGAACCCCATTGGAGAGATCTTCTTGCATCCCTTGGCAGGTACAATATCATTCTTACTCTCATTTCTTTTCTTCCTCTTTCTTCTATCTCCCTCTCTGTTTCCTTTTTCCTGCTCCCTCTTCTCCTGTCTTTGCTTTTTATTCATTTCATTGAAGCTTAGTTCACACTGCAGGTCAGGTCTTTAGCTGTGGTCATTTCTTTAAATATTTTCAAAGTGCTCTGGGACATTTTTTCTCTCAATCTCTAAACCAGGAGAGACACCAGTCATCAGGTTCAACCACACATCCTCAGTCCCCAACTTTTCCAGGTCAATTCACTTCAAGGCCTCTCTGTTTGCTTAAGGAACCAAATATCTTCTTCCCTACTTATCCCCATCAGGCTTCTGACATATCCACACTGTGTTGGACTATCTGCTCTCCTGCAGAGAAGGAGAGAAGTTGTAGGTACCTCCTGGGTTTTGTTTTGTTGGTTTTTTTACTTTATTGGAACAAGATAGGAAAACCTGAACTAAGCCTACCTGTTGTGTCTGATTCCTTGTTCAGCCATGGAGAGTCATGGTGAGGTGGAGGTTCAGATCTATCTTAACTGCAGCCACTGCCACTCGGACAACTGCAAGCGGGACCCCGACACCAACCTGCCAGTCTGCCAGTGTGAGATGGGGGCTGTGCTGGCCAACGACAATGTCACCTGCACTGGTAAGTTCAGAAGTTTTAGCCTCATTGGATAGAGTCTCTATGTTTTATATAATCTCTCCTCCTGGCTTTTTTGATATTCAGTTTCTGAGTTACAGCTCATGGCTCCAGTGGACAAGGTGTTGTGAGAAATGTCAGTCAAGCATAGGACTGAAAATTCCTGGTGACCTTTGCTTATATGCTAAGCTGCATCTCTGCCACCATCTCCAACATTCACATTCGGATTAGGCAGGAGGTAAAATATCTGTAAAGAGACATGGTGTAAATTTCCTGAATGGGCTCAGTGTATCAGATATTTAAGCATAAATTCCTCCCCAGGATAATGTACCACCTACTGCTGAGTTATTTAAACCACAAATTACTTCCTTCCACAGCAGTTTCCCACTGTGCCTGTCATCTGATGCCTTGTACTCACAGTTATTTCCTCTCACAGTCTCTCGGAGCTCCAAAACATCAGGACTGTAAAGATTTTCAACTTATGAGTAGTGATGTTACCCATTTATAGAAAACGGAAGAATGGATAAGAAATCTGTGTTTTATCAGCTAGAGTTCTATTTTCACAATGGTTTTTAAATTATATAGTTACTTTTTCAACCTTCAAGGCTATAGAGGGATTTGCTGTAATTTTTATAGGATAGTCTGGCTGTGATCTCTGTACTGTTTTCTGAAACCAGCAACCTTCAGAGGGATGCTTTACAGTAGCTCTTGTTGTTTTCTGGTTGATCCATCTCTATTTTTATTCTTCCAGTGCCCCAGGGTCCTATCCCAGAGGGACAACTGCCTCTCCCCCTCCTCTTAGCCGTGGTGTCTGTGATTGTGGTTCTTGGAATGGTCCTCACTTTTGGCAGCCTGTCTATCAGTAAGATACACTTACTTTTTATCACCCTTTGACTTGGCTTTTACCAGTTAAATTAGACAAAAGGAGACCACTTGGCCTCTTGCCACTGCGTTCAATACTTGGAGCCAAAGTGCCGTGGTCTTCCAAGTGGATTGCAGGAACAGGGAAAAAGAAGTGACAGAAAACATCATCACCTGCAGTTAGGCACAAGCATAGTCCCAAAGGGTAAGGACTGCTCTTCCCTGGTATGTGCCACAGAACAAAAGAGCTAGGAAGGCCTTCTTAGCAGGTGTTTCTTTAGCAGCCGCTGCTATACAAGATGAAATCACAATCTATAATTAAATATATAATTTATTGAGGGAGATAGTTTGATTTTTGGGACTTGGTGTCAACAAGATGTCTTGTGGACCACTCTTTCCTCAGCCAATGTACAAAGCAGCATAGAAACCTAAGCTGCTCCCAGGTGATTAGGTGCCCGCAGGAATACCACTGTTTGCATATCCAATACTAAATCACTGAAGAGTGTGAAGAAGAGCATGATACTGGCAAGCTAAAGATGTTTCTGGACCATTTATAATTATGGGATTGCTGTCATTCTGTTTTGTGTGACCAGCATTATCTATTCTGTCCAGTTGTTCATCTTATATGTACATTTTAATTTGTCTCCCCACCTGCAGTTTATCACCTGAAGAAGCAACAGCTGGAAGGAGCGAGAGCACGACTGCAGAGCCCAGAATATAAACTGAGCAAAATCCGTACATCTGTCATCATGACCGATTACAACCCCAACTACTGCTTTGCAGGGAAGGCTGCCACTCTGAGTGAGCTGAAGGAGATCCCACGGAAGAACATCTCTCTGCTTCGGTGAGAAAACAAGGGCCACCTGTCCGACTAACTGCAAAGCACCTAGTCCAAGTCACCCAAAATACTATAGATGTGATACTTGCCATGTTCTCTAAGATAATTTGATTCCATAAAGTTCCCAAGCAGAAGTAGAAGATCATGAGTCTCCTGTTCCATGTTCCCACACATAGGTATTTCACATCTATTGTGTTTGTGATTTTTTTGCCCTTGCCTCCTGGCAGTAGCTCCCTTCCAAATCTGTAGCAATATGTTTGTTTCAGCATTTCCTATCACAAGGAGATACATGCTAGGTTGCTCTTCAACACCATACCATCCAGATGATACTGATCAAAGTTACATAAACTTTTGAAGGAAAATTTGATCATTTTTAGGTCTTACACAATCTTCGGAAGACATCAGTCACCTTGTTCTGTTGTTCTCCATTTTTCTCTATTCTTGCTATTGCCATATTTGGTGATAGGCCCTAGGACTGAGCAGACCTATTTTTTGTTCAGAACCATCAAGGATCCAACCTTACCATTTTAGTGACAGAAAATACTGATAAGTTATTTTCAGAAGCTTTGAGATAAAAATAAAACTATGTTGTTGATTTGTCTTGAACTGGATGAAGAGAAGAGCTTGGCCAACTCTGGATCCAAGGACCTATGATATCTATTCCCCCTCTTCTTTTCTTGCAGGGCACTAGGACATGGTGCATTTGGTGAGGTTTATGAGGGAACCGTAGTAGGCATTGCAGGGGATCCCAACCCTCTACAAGTGGCTATCAAGGTCAGTACCCACAAATTTCTTCTACAGCAATAATTACCCATAAGAGCTATATTATCTTATCACTGTTCCAGCTGGAGATCCACTTTGATCACATACATAATGGCATATGCATATGTGTGATGCAGACTTGCACACATTGCTGCATCCTGGAATTATCGGCTTTGATTTGATTGCTTTCTCCTAAGTTCTTCACTATGTATTTAAAAATCTGTGTTGTTTCTCAGTTACTTCCCTGTATACTGAGAGTAGTGTTTTGCTATCGTATGTGAAATTTTCTGGTAGTCTGTTGTTATTGCACAGCATTAAAGATGCTGTTGTGAATATATATTGCAATATCACGCTAATTTCCCTGTCATTAATGGCAGGAGATAACAGGCTGGTTTTCTCTGGAATTACTGCTGTTGCCTCAGGATTTGTCTATTACTCAGTCGAGAAGTTAAGGATGTTTGTAGTCTGCTTCTGTTATTTTATGAGCTTGTGACTCAGAGAACCAAATCTACTTCTATGAGTTCAGCTCAAGAACATAACCGTGATTAATGAAAAGAACTTCTACTGTTATTCATCCTGTCTTTCATGTCATGAACTTCCCTGTGCCACTGTACAAATGTGGATGAAAACATAGGACACTAGTAAGCAGCTGCAACTGCCCAACTCAGTTTCAGTATCCAGACTGGAAGAAGCACCAGAGCACAGCAGCAAACAGAAGGAGATCAGCGTGTTGTTCATTTGTGGTAATCCAGTTCATCTGTATCAGCAGAAGATGCTGTACAAATCTGCTGGCAGGAGAGAAAGCTATAGGGGCGTGTGACACAAGTATTTAAATCAAGTGGCTGTGTGTGTCATATGACATGCAAGCATGTGCTGCAATGTGGACACAGAGAAAAGAGAGAATAATAATAACAACTGTCATTTTAAAGAGCTTTCTAGGTTTGTACGTCCCCACCTAATATTTTTCTTGATGTGTACCTGAAGCTATTTTTGCTCCAGAAGTATGCATAGATTCAAATTCAATTCAAACACAACACATGCACACAAAATCTTCAAGTAGGCCACTGGTTTCCTATTCTGACTTTAACTACCAAATGGGTCATACGCAGTGCAATAAACTGGGCACTGGAAGGATGTGCCACTTCTCATAGGTTCCTGAGATGATTTACATGTTTCATGCTCATTCTTTTCTTTTTTTTCCTTTTTTCTTTGGTGGTCACGTGAATATTCTCAATTCTTTAGTGGGATGGCTCTCACTGTCTTTACCTCTCAACAGACCCTGCCAGAAGTCTGCTCTGAGCAGGATGAGATGGATTTCCTGATGGAAGCATTGATTATCAGGTATAGTTTAAGGAGTTTTTTAACTGATGGTTAGGGGGAAACTGATGGGCAGGAGGAAAAAGAGTAACGAAGGTAATCACAGACTCATTTATCCACTTGCCTGTGTTCAGAAAAGAAATTCAGTCTTGTTTTTCATCAAATGGCATTTTAATAGCATATAAGTTACTGGTTTCAGCTGCTCATTTATCTCAACCAGGGTAATTGAGGTTCTTTTGTTGCCCATCTCTGATGCTCTAATGCCAGTGGGCAACTTGGCTGCACACGGCAGTTGGACAGAGAAGAGAATCAGGACAAGAAGGCTCATGGCTGAGATAAAAACAGTTAAATAGGTAAAGCAAAACCTGTGTGAGCAAGCCAAGCAGAGTTAAAGATTTTGTTCCCTACTTCCCATGAACAGGCAGGTGTTCAGCCATCCCAAGAAAGCAGGGCTCCATCATGCACAGCAGCTACTTGGGAAGACAAATGCCAAATTCTGAATGACCCTTTCCCCACCCACTCCTTTCCCCAGCTTTTACTGCTGAGCATGACACCATACGGTATGGGATGTCCCTTTGGTCAGTTGGAGCCAGCTGTCCTGGCTGTGTCAGGATAACCTCCTTTTCCCCCAGCCTTCTCATTGCGGGGGTGGTGTGTGTGTGTGAAAAATCTTAATGCTGTGTAAGCACTGCTCAGCAGTAGCTAAAATATCAATGTGTTATCAACACTGTTTTGATCACAAATCCGAAATGTAGCACCATATGAGCTACTGTGAGGAAAATTAACTCTATCCCACCCCAAAATCTTTACAACAGTTTAACAAAGATTTCTGTTGATTGGTTCTGCTGGTCTTGTTCAGAGGAGTAAGAAGGCACAACATTTTTGTACAAATATGTTCTACGTTTGATTTGATGTCTTTGTAAGCTTGACAGAACCTTTATAAGGTCCCATCTGCATGACCCTCTGACAGTGAATTATAAGATTTCCTTCCTGGAAAAGATAACAGACAGCCACTCCTATTACCACCTGTACTTGAAGTATTCCAGTTTTGGAATTTACTTCATGAACAGAAATCCATAATCTTAAAACAATAGTATGGCCAAGGCTGACTTTAAAATAGTACCATAGTCAGGCTTGATTGTAAGTATTCAGAATTTATCCATTTTGAATTGTGTGAAGTTCGTCTTCTCATTGTCTGGCCCAGTTTGTACTTAGATGCTGGTTTTCTGCTATTAAAGCATAAATCTCATGACATAGTGCCACTCCCTACAGTCTGCAAGAAATTTGGTGGCTGAACAAGAGGTAACACTGATGTATGTTTTTTAAAGAGCAATTTTAATCAATTAAGGAGTGCCTTGATTCACCTAGTAGCACATGACTCTTTCTCTTCCCCAACTTCCTTTCTATTTTTAGTTCCTTTATTATCCAGGTAATCATTATCTAAGGGAAGACACTGCTATCTAATGACTGAGTCTTACTGTGCTTCTTTACAACCTCAGCTTCCTTTTGTAAAAAGCAGAATCACAAAAGCAGCTGTTGCAGTAGGTATTAGCTGAGTCCCTCTGGCAGACTAAACACTGAACAGAGTCCACCAAATTAGACAGCACTGTATCTAAAATAACCAATGCTGAAATAAAATCCCTGTCAGTCAGGACTTTGTATCACAAATGCCAATGAAATTTGCATGCTTAACTTTCTTATCACTCTCATGTCACTCTCATCTTTCAGTCAGTGTGTCCATTAAATTCTGTCTTCACAGACAGAAGGCTCTGCTTTGCTTTTAGCTTTTCATACCTTCTGTTGAAGGCTTTTCACGGGCAAAGCCAGGCATAACCCTGTTCTGGGGCTGTCATAACCAGAAAGACATTTTGATATGGCTGAAGATTTTTGGTAACCGCATCAGGATTTGCTTCAATCCAGATTGTCAAATCTCAAGGCACGACGAGAGTGTGATGGATGTTGGCCAGGTACTAATGCTGTGTTTCTCTTCCATGTTACTGTGACCTTGGCTTTCAGTAAGTTCAATCACCAAAATATCGTGCAGTGCATCGGTGTCAGCCTACAGACGCTGCCTCGCTTCATTCTGCTGGAGCTCATGGCTGGAGGTGACATGAAGAGCTTTCTTCGGCAGAACCGACCCAGGATGGTGAGAGAATTTCCCTCCTAGGCTTGTGGTTGAATTTCGTATGACTGCTTTAATGTTTATATGAGTTGTATAAAGGCACTGAAGGCAAGCTAGGCTCTGTGTGTGTGTACCAGCTCCTACAGTCTTCCGGATACCTGTGTCTGTTTGCTTGATGCAAGCAGGTGTCAGTGAGACAAAGTGAAAGCAGGGCCAGAAACTCCAGTTTATTAGTAACTGAGGAGGAAATAGTAAAATCCTGTCCTGCCATTCCAGACTTCTCTGTCAATTAGACTACAAATTAATGGGCTTTCTTTCCTCAATACCTGCTTTGTTTCCAGTGTATTGTACTGGCACGTGA
Source organism: Dasyornis broadbenti (assembly GCA_013397935.1). Lineage (NCBI taxonomy): Eukaryota > Metazoa > Chordata > Aves > Passeriformes > Dasyornithidae > Dasyornis > Dasyornis broadbenti. Next base: position 179,209 of record VZRN01004247.1, read on the forward strand.
GGAGCTGAAGTTATAATCAGAATTTGTAGTACTAAGTCCTCAGCAGGTGTGCATCAGCACCACATGGAGAGGCACAGATTTATACTAGTTGAAGAGCTGAGCCTAATTTATTCAATGTATCTCAGGCTTTGATCAGCAGTGTAGTAATTTCTCCTCACCCTTTCTGAGAGCAATAAAGAAGTTCCTAGAGAAAAACTGAGAAAATTTCCCTATGGGGAGCTAGGTGATGCGGTGAAAATAAACAGGGCTCCTAGAAAAACACTTCTTTACTGTTCTTAGTCAGGGAAGTGCAGATGGTGAAGGGTTAGTACCAGTCCTGGAGTCCAGTGGTAAAGCATCCCCTTTTTTTCATACTGTTCCTGACGGCAATTGCTGTTCTTCTGCAAGGACAGATAAACTGATGGATGCTGATGCTGGTGTAAAGATGTGGACTTGTGCATCTTTACTCTCTCTCTTGCAAGTTCATGAGCTAATTTCTGTTGATAATACATTGACTCACTCTTTAAAAGTGGTTGCTTTTTTTATGTTTTCTTCTTTTGTCTCACCTTATAAACCTGCTTGTGTTTTGATTTCACATAACACCTGTAGGGAATAGTTCTCTCCCATCCCTTTTAACAGGCTATTCACACTAGGCCATAAATCTCTTGCCAGCTCGCACTCATGTACTGTGCTCAAGAGAGGTGAAATCTCCTTAAAGTTTTTGGGATTAAATAAGAGTTTACTCATTTTCTAACTTTTTGCTTTGATCTACTTTGTGTTCGTCTTTGTTCCTGACTCATTTAACCCTTCCCCCATCCTGTATTCATATCTCTCCCCCTCCCTTCTTCTGTCCCTCTCTGATTATTCCCTGCCTGAACTATATTCTTCTACTCCACTATCCTTACCTTACCATTTCCTGTCCTTTTCCAGAATCAACCATCCACGCTAACAATGCAGGACCTACTGAACATAGCTAGGGATATTGCCTGCGGCTGTAAATATCTGGAGGAGAACCATTTCATCCACAGGTGAGGAGAAACAGTCCCTTCTGTTGTGTCTCAAGGTGCATGAGGCTCATACATTTTCTCTTTGCAGTGAATTAGACAGGACTAATCTACAGGGGGGAGACAGATACTTCCTCTACCAATACAGGCTTGTGCTTACATGTCCAGGTGGGTCTCCCTGGTTTTTGTTGAGAGTTAGGCTCTACACTGTTCTTTGCACTCCTGGAGAGAGAGGAATGTTCTGTTCAGAGTGAGCGGATTTAAGTATTAATTTTCAGGTGCCTGCAATGTAAAGACAGTTGAGATTAGCCCTATAGTCCACTAGATGGTAGTGTCACTCTGTGTTGGCTGATAAGACAATAATGTATTTATTTCCTTTCTCTTCCCACTGTCTGGATTTAAATGCTTTCCCTATCCCACCAGCACAGGTCAGTCCGTAATATTTGAGCTAATAACTGGAGAAGGACAGATCAGTGATAACAGGAGATAAAAACACAGCTCAGGCTTCCTTCCCAGCTCAGTGGCTGACCTGCTGCATGGCCTTGGGAAGCCCGTATTTGTCTCTTCAAATTCCTTTTTTCTCATTTGCTGAGCAAAAAAAATGTTGATATAGCACACTTCAAATAAGAACAAAATATCATAGAAAAGATAAAAGTTATAGTTATCCTTTTAAAACTCTCAGCTGGATATTGAAGTCCTTCATTTTTGATTAAGTGTTGTTTCAGCTCATTCCCAGGCATAGCAGGGAGCTGGATTCCTCACTATTCCTTACTGTATTCCTTACTATGCTGTGTTCAGCCCTTGTGTGGAGAGTAGAGGAGAGGAGAGACCTTGCACACCAGAGGATCACACAGGCTTTAACCAAACCAATGTGCAGCTGGAGATGTGCAAGCAGGCAACTGACTCACCCACACGCACAGCACGTGTAGCTACGTGTGGGGCTGCACAGCACAGAGATGGGCAACAGTGGGCAGGGGCTGGAGAAACCCAGGGAAACAACTGGCAAGAAGCAGTTGGAGCAAAAAGCCATGAGGCTGAGGTATGGTAATATGTTATATGGCTTTATGATTAGAAAATCTGAAACAGTTTTCAGACTTCTTTATATTGCAACAATAAGGAAGTTCCAGTGAAAAAGGATTAGAATTTTCCGTCATTAAAAAAGAGCAGGAACAATGTGCAACAAGATTTGGCTCTTGGCTGTCTTAATAACTACATGAGAGGATCAGTATTCTAATAGGAAATTTCTGAGTTAATCACTGCAACATTATTTTTTAAGAATCTCTACTGTAAAAGTAACAGCAGCATATCACTTTAAAAAAAAACCTCTCTGGGTCAGTCTTTGCACTGTTAGACCTCTAATATAAGCAACCTGGGAATGGATTCATTATGTTTCAGCCAACAATTCAAGAAATCTGAACACAAGGAATTTCACTCAGGTTCTGTATTAGTATTTGTTAGTGATGTCAGCATTACTTAGAGTAGGTTGGGAAATAAAGGTGGCTTTCATTACAGATATCAGGAATCCTAGGGGTAAAAGGTAGTGTAGTGGGGTTGCGGAGAGGTCTCTACAGGGCAGGAATTGTTATCTAGGAGTCACAGCTGATAATGGAAGAGAAAGCTGAATCTGACTTCCAAATCCTGAGGGATTTTTCAAGGTTGGCAATGGGAAGAAACATATGAGTTGTTCAGGGAGCTCATTTTTCTTGGCAGTCAACGGGACCCCCACAGTGCTATGATTTTTAATGAGTTTCTTTTCAGAATGCATCTTTAAAATGAACACAAATCTTTTAGCCTTGGCCATGAAGACATCATTGCCATTTCTCACAAGCTAAACTTGCACCTAGTAAACAGCTGCTTCCATATGGAGCTTTGCTTGATTCCATGGGAGATATCCAGAAGTAATAATGCAACAGATTACCAAATCTAGTTCTACATAACTTTTCAAGCAGTTTACTAAGACTGTCCAACAGCATCACATCTGTAACTGATGGGGACACTGCTGACATGTCCCTCTTTAAAAAAAATAGAGCAAGGAATAAATCTGTCATAATGTGGTTGAAGCAAAAGAGGTTGGATCTGTTCCACTTCTGACACTGATGCAGTTTTCTGCCTTATTGAAAGAAGGTGCAAATGGGAAAAGCTTGGCAAATGCTGACTAGGAGATATAAGACAAATGCAGTTTTAGAATTAAGAATAAGAAATGTAACTGGAATTATTTTTTATTTTAACAGGGCTCTTCTCATTTGTGTAAAGATGACTCAACTAAGACTTGCAGGACTGGGTCTAATACTCTTTCTTTATTCCTTTAACTACTTAGGAGTTTTGAATTAGAATTAATTTTCAAATTTTTTTTAAGAGATATAGCTGCAAGGAATTGCCTTTTGACCTGTACTGGAGCAGGACGAATAGCCAAAATTGGTGACTTTGGAATGGCCAGGGATATTTACAGGTAAGTGAAGGGCAATTTCAGTTCTGTGAGTAACTCAGTAATCTGTATAGTTTGACTAGTTTGAACTGTCTCATGATATGTGAAGGAGTGGAACCATCCATTAGGTGTCTGAATTTGATGACCAGCAACTAACTTGTGTTAACAGACTGTAAATTAACATGTCTGTGCTTCTGAACCAGTCTACTTCAACTGTGGTCCCGGGAAACTGCAAACCCTTGTGGACATTAAACCAAACATAGGCACATTTATTAGCTACTTGATCATAAATAATCTTAAATTTAAATAAAAATTTAAAAACCCGAACAACTGTAATGCTCACTTTATAATGTCAAGAAGACTTTCTACATCAATGCCCTGTGCAAAGCATTGGCAAGTTTGATGTCTTCAACTGTACTCCTGAGTTTCCATCTCAGTTGCAAAGAGGATAAAAAATCCTGCTTCAATGCACTATTTGTGTTGATGACTTTTCCTTTTTCTCACTTGGGCCCCACTGCCACATGCAATTCCCAGATGCAGTTACTGTGGTGATAAGATCTTTTCTGCATCTAATCCCTTTCAGGCTGTGTGACGTTCTCAGTGCATTTTATCTTTCCCAGAGCAAGTTACTACCGAAAGGGAGGAAGAGCCATGCTTCCTGTCAAATGGATGCCACCAGAAGCTTTTCTAGAGGGCATTTTCACCTCCAAGACTGATACCTGGTAATAAATGTCTTTTAACCACTTCTGCCACTAACTGATAAGCATCAAGAAATTTACTGCTCAAGGAAAAAAAATTTGTGCTCAGCAGGAACCTTAAAAAACGTCAGAACTTCCCAGAAAAATATGAAAAGTCTTCTCATTGCATTCAATAGAAGCATGGCTAAAGAATCTGAATAAAAATTAAAAAGGTTAATATAAATGGAACTAATAAAAATTTGCTATTCATAAATGCAGAGTTTCATATAAAGCCAATCAAGAAGTGAAAAGCAAAAGCAGATTAGATTCTCAAGAAGTCTCTGTTAATAATCCAGACAGATATCATCAAATACTTCCTTCAGCCTTCAGTATCTTCCAGTTTCCATCAGTGGCAAGGTCTACCTGCCTGTCTATACCTTGTCTATACCTCTCTCTGTACCACCCAGGATTACTCTTTTGTATATTTTTTTCTTGCTGCATATAAAATGTCAGCAGATTTAATCAGAAGTCTTTGCTGGTTGCTGAGGAAACAATATTTTTATATTGATTTCTCATGCAACTCGAGCTCTCTTTAAAGTAAACACCCCCTCAACAGTAGCACATTCATGCACACGTGCTGGGGAATGGAAGTTTTCCAGTTGCTTAAGAATGTCTCTTTCACTGTACAGTGGATCCTTCAATATGCTGTACTGAGACATTCCCTCAAATGCCACACTGACCCAGTTTCCTGAAGTTGTTAGCAATGCCGGAAGACAAGGGATTGCTTATCAGTGCCTAACTGTGAGCAGCCAGCACTAAATATTTTGAAGGAAAGTTCTACAGTTCCTGTAATATGCTATTATAAGTAACATGCATATACTGGAAATTACTTTGACCTTTGTAGCAAAAGAATTCTGACCCTGCTGACGTCCTGGCAGAACTCTCTTGACTTCCCTGTGTCTAAGTCACACATTGTTTCTAGTGGCACTGACTATCTGACCTGTGGATGTAAAAAAGCACAGCCATGTAAGAAATGCTGCTACCTTTCAGTTTCACTGGTTGTCTCCTCCTTGATTTTATGCTTGAGCATCTTGGTCTATAACACTGACTCAAATATTAAGGAAACCTTTGGAGGTCCCAGGAGCCACTCTGGCAGTCACACTTGCACCACCTGCGCTGGGACCAAGGCCCCTTCACAGCTACACCCTCCACACATGCACAGTCAGACCAGGTTTCCTTACCAGCTTGACCCCAGGTTTGCCATAGAAACTTCAGATGTCAGGATCCTTAAAATAATTTAATCATGGTGCAACAACAAAATAACAACTTGAGCTGGGTGCCTCCAAGGAGGGACCCCAAACCAAGGGAACCTTGGGCTTGGAGTCATTGGCTACTGCTGTCTGTCTGAGTGTCCAGTCACCTGGCAGTGCCACAGGTCCTTGTACCCTTTGTTTTGCAGAGGGTCAGTGCCAAAGGTCACAGCCTCTTGCCTTGGGCTTCTGCCACCCAGAGCTCAACCTGCAGCCAAGTTACCGGCACCAAATGTATTCCTCAACACAAACATCTTGGGTTTTCCCAAGTAAGGCAAGAAATGTCCATGCCAGATCTAACAGCTCTTTTCAGTTAGATCATACACAGCCAAGTGCACTCTGGCATTTCCTACTCTAGTATTAATGAATGTAGCAGAAAGAACCTCTTCAGAGTTACTAAACATTTTGAAACCTCTGCAAAACTTGTTTTGGAGTCTGAGCAAAGGTTTTGATTGATTGGGGTGTCTTTTTGTGTAAACATTGACTAATAATCACACTAATTGCACATTACTGTGGTTGGACTGCAGCTTTACAAGGTCATTGCTGTGGTGTTACCTACACAGCTGCAAGCTAGACTTGTGGAGCACAAATGAAACCTAATTGGTTTTGTTGGCTGGTTTCTGACACAGGTCCTTTGGAGTGCTGCTTTGGGAGATTTTCTCTCTAGGCTACATGCCCTACCCTTGTAAAACAAATCAGGAAGTGCTGGAATTTGTCACCAGTGGAGGAAGAATGGATCCACCAAAAAACTGTCCAGGACCAGTGTAAGTATTTCTTTACTTTCACAAGCCGAGATGTAGTAGGTGTCGAACATGTAGACAAAGACACCACTGGTAAGGGAATGGTGATTGCCGTCAGTGTTAGGTGGGTATTACTAAATGTCTCTCGAGCTATTGCCTCTTGTATATAGCTCAGAGCACTAAAGCATTTTCTTTAAGTGGTGGTTCCCCAATCAGACAGGATCCAGGAATATAGAAATGACATATTCACTTTTGGACTCCTCCTTTGGGCCTTGTACCAAGTGTGGTTCCTTGGACCCCTGAGCAGTTCATACTGAAATACTTTTTACAAAATAATCTTTCATGATTTTTTTTTTTTTTAAACTTATTTTCAGATACCGGATCATGACACAGTGCTGGCAGCACAGCCCAGAGTATCGGCCAAACTTTTCTACCATCCTGGAAAGAATCAAATATTGCACACAGGTACTGTTCTTTGGTGTCTGGGTGGATAATCATCCATGGAATGCCAACTATCCAAAGACATTAGCTTTAGTCCCTAAAGCAAGTGAAGGGTCCTGTCAGATTGATATAATTACTTTCCCAAGCATAGTGATGCTGTTGGCTCTTTTCCAGTGTCCATCCTCACGCTCCCATCTTCTGCCCAGTGAAAAATGAGCATATACTGTTCCTGTGCATGTGGATGCTTTTAGCTCTCAGCTTATTCAGTAGCAAAATGTCCTTCATTTTGTGGTGGAAATGTACTTAGATCTGTTTCAAGGTCCATATTCTGACCTTGCCTAATGTTGCTCAAAAGCCACAGCTGAATAGTTAGGGAGTGGAGGGGGGAATGAAATGGCACAGTGAGTTCACCATCTAGTAGCATTTAATAGCTACAGGTCTGAATCCAACCTCTCAAGAGAAGTTTTATACTACTGACCCTCACCTTAGCCACTGATTTCAATGAAGCACAGCCTCTTCTCAAAGGAAGCATCTAAGTCCCAACAGCATGTGATATCCAGATGGAACATAGCAGCTTGTATGATGTGCAGGTATATTGCCCAAACCTGATGACAGCCTCTGCCAAAGGCTTTTTCACTCATAGCTATTTCTTTTAAAATGCAGATGTGACAGTCACCCTAAAGGTGTAACAGATTCTTGTCTCTCTTTTTCAGGACCCTGATGTCATCAACACTGAGCTGCCCATGGAGTGTAGCCCTGCACCAGAGGATGAAGGGAGTACGGTCATGCGCCCAAACATTTCCAGTGGGATAGTACCACTGCTGGTAAGCCCTTCTCTCACACCTCAGACAACACCTAAGACACTGGAATCCTACCATGCTGGACACAAACTTATACAATGTCCACAAGAGCTACTGGTGGAGAATCTGAGCAACCGGACAGCCCGAGGGCCTAGCCTGCCATGCCTCAGTGATTTCAACAGTGGGTCATGGTTCCAGCAGACCTCAAACCAGAAGCTGGAGCTCAGCAATCCATCAGCCCACAGACTTAAAAACAAAACAAAAAATCTCTGGAACCCAACCTATGGATCATGGGTGCTAGAGAATATCTGTCACTTCAGCCCCAGCTCCAAGCTCAAAGCAAACCCAGAGCGTGAAGATTCAGGCTTTGATGGCAATTGCAGTTCTCCTACCTCTCGGGCATCTCCAGCATCTCCAAGTCAAAGTAACTGCCCTCATCTGGATATCAGTGGGATTGAACTGGTGAAACTCCAAACTTTCCCCTGTGGCAATGTAAATTATGCTTATGATGACCTGTGCTATAGTGCTGAGCACCAGCCATCAGCCTTAGCAGAGGTCAGAACAGCGGTGCTAAGGAGCTCCAGTCTGCGCAGAGATGAAAAGCCTTTTTGTAAAACAGAGAAAACATCAAGAGAGAGGGACTCTGGTCTGTCTTTGTCAGATGACCTGAGTGTTACTCCAGTATAGTAGAAATGGTTCTTCCAAAGATCAGGGAATGTGTGTGTCTGGAAGGACTGCTTCCTGTTTCACTTACTTCCTCCACTTTTGTTCCTTCAGATGGGTGAAGTTTCAACATCAGCAATGTTCTGTTTCCTCTGTCTACCTGTTGGATCCCCACGTTGTTAAAGACAGTTGCATTTCTATCTCTGTTCTTCAAATGTGTTCCACTGAACCAGCTTAGAGGTGGACAACAATGGCATTGCTTGCCTGATTCAGAACACAGTTCCAAGGGAAAACTCCTTCTCAATCTGCTCAGGTGAAAAGAAATGGACCTACCATCCAGCTGCAGCATTTGGATGGAAATAATGATCAACACATGTTGTGCTTCTTTCTGAACCAAGAATCCAAAAATGTGTGCTGTACCAGCAGCAACCAACTTGCAAAGGCTGCTACATTCCCAAGAGTTTTTTGCAGTCCTGGTGAATAACTAATACTTATACACTATAAGGGTAGTAAAAAAAAAAAAATAGCAGCCACATTTGCATCTGTTTAATTAGTAGAACTTGTGGAAGCTATTGCTCAAATTGGAAGCAGTAGGAAGAATGAAAAAAAAATCAGGCCTCTCTGAGCATGTGCTTTGTAAACAAGCAATGAAGAGGAAAACATTTGCCATTAAAAAAGCAGTAGCTGGTGGAGCTGATAGTATTCCTTTGAATAGTGAAGGAAATGTGCTGCTTGCCTCATGGTGTTGCTTTCCTCACAGCTCCTGGCACTGAAGGGGCAGGTGGTTTTTCAAGGAAAGGTGAGCTGCATAGCGTGATGAGAAATAGACTGTCTTTATCTTTTAATGGACTTCACTTAAGATGAACTTCATTTTTGTAAGTACTTTGATATTCAGCATTAATTCCCTGTGCTTTCTTGGTAAGCACTAAGCTGAGGTTCTTGGGTAACTGTCTAGCATTTGGTGTGCTGGAGTTCTTGGTTTTAATACTCTGAGGTAGAAAGTAATGCAAAGGAGAGGAATAGTGAAGGGAAACTTAATGTAAACCTTATTTAGGGTGCTCTTTATACCCTAGAAGGCAGAGCAGCTCAACCATTTGACAAAGGTAAAACCATGACTTGGCTTCATACAGCTGAGCAGGTGGTAATTGTTTCTTGCCTTGCAAGCACACAGATTTGCTGGTAAAGATAGATTTGTTTTGAGGGCAGCTCAGTTCTAAGGCTTTCTTCAGTTGTTTAGGATCTAAACTGATGTTTGCTGGTTAAAGCCTGCAAAATAAGGAGACTGAAAAGGCAAATAATTTGGATTAAGTCTGAACAGTCTTGGAAGAATTCTGTTCTTGTACCACTCCTGAATGCCACACTGCCAACCTGCAGTGGCAAATTACATGCTCTCTTTGTGTGTAATCAAGTTGTGTAGTGAGATGCCAGATGCAGACTCCTCTGGTTCATTTCTGAGGCAAGAGGTTCTCTGGTACATGCTTTATGCTTAGTGATCAGCTGCATGTACAGTCTGAAGGTGTGAGCTAGAAGGAGAGGGTTTGCTCTGACCACACAAACTTCCTGTCCTGTACATCAGTCAGGGTGGACACTACTGAGTTGGGGTAAAGAAAAGCACGGAGTGAAGAGTCTGAATCCATCCTCAGTGAAAGGCATCTTCAGCACAGGTTTACACTTTGTTGGTCTGACTTTATATCTGTTCCATGCTTTCTATAGTTTTAGGCCTTTGACTTTAGAATGGACAGTTTTATACAATGTCATTTCAGTGCATACAAATATCTTAAGAGCAGGTGGCAAGGGGAGGGGACCAGACTCATTTCAGTGGGACCCAGCAATAGGACAAGGTATAACAGGCACAAACTGAAACACAGGACATTCCATCTGAGTATGAGAAGAAAAACTTGTTTGAGAGTGACAAGCCCTCTCAGGTAGCCCAGAGAGACTGTGGAGTCTCCTCCAGAGACACTCAAAACCCACCCAGACATGATCCTGTGCAGCCTGCTGTAAGTGAACCTACTTCAGCAGGAAGGTTGGCCTAGGTCTTTGTAGGCTCCTTTTCACACCAACCCTTCTGTGATTTCCGGATACAAAGGGCGATGATGGCCAACTTTCAGCAATGACTCATATGGTGTGGAAATAACTCCAAATCCATCATGTTGTCTATGGGTTTGTCTATGTGGGGCAAATTTCTGTAGTAATGTGGGGACTGAAGGGTTCAGTGACCAAGGGAGATGGATGACCTTGCCTCATGCCCTTCTTTCCATTTCACTTTTGCTTTAGCTCTCTGACTTCTCTCACGTTTAGCTCATTGTCTGTTTTGTCTCTATCTAGGAGCTGCTACAGCCCAGTTAGATGAGACAGAAAAACCCATTTAGCAGGAAACTTACTCATTCTTTCCTCTTGCAGAGGCTAACATTTTTGGTCATATTTCAGACTGGCCACCTCTGGAAAATGCTAGTCAAAAACAAATGCGTCTACTTTTAGCTAATAGGAATTTCATCAGTTTATCCTTACCTTTCAGATTATATTAGTCTTATGGTTCATGCATTAGTAGTTTCTTTCCCCCAAAGGTCACCTGTCAAACTCTGGCAGTTGTGTCTTGGTGCCAGCAACTTGGCCCCTTCCTCTCTGAATATGTGATAAGGCCACAGTAGAGTGCAGTGATCCTGGTTCAGCTGCAGAGGATGTGATGCCAGCTCGCTCTTCAACCCTTGTCTGTCCTGAGCAGAGCACTGGTGGTCATAGCCATGTTTTTGCAGGCCCATTATGACTCTGCTTCGAATTCTCCTTAGCCATCAGCAGGGGCTGGAAATTGGTGGCAAGAGAAGAGTGAAATACTGACTTGTTCAGAAGCTGTGGGAAGTTAATTGCACCACCCTCTCTTCCCACAGACTTCTAATGATATAGCAGACACAAGACAGTTGTTTGTATTTTTAACGTGGAAATGACTACACAATACCCTAAGATTCCACTGAGAAGCAGGTAGGATCCCTACTGTCCATATACTTACCCAGCTTGAGCTACAACTGTTTTTCCTGTATGTAGCATTTGCCTCAACATAATTCACAAATTTAGAAAGGCCAGTAGTGATAAAACCAGGGAAGCCATTGAAAAGTGAGGTGAGAGGAGAGCACGGTTCTATTACCAGTGCCACAGGCAGTCTTGGCTGCAGCTATGCCTTCACTTTATAAACAAAATGCACGTCCAGGTCTTTGAACAGATACCTGTTTTTACTGAATGGTTACATCAAGGTACTCATTTGCTCGAAGCACATAGACAAAGCTGCACTGAAACTGAACAGAATTCCATCCTGACCAGGATCTTATCCCTAGGAGTGATCAAGAGTGGGGTGTTGAAGAGAACTGTAAGAGCAGAGTAAGCATGTATCGATTATTTATTTCCGAGATAGACTCTAATGATTTACAACAGCATTTAGCTCATGGCTGTACTGAGCCAGATGCAGTCTCTTCTAACAAGACAAGACATGGAGCTGCAGGTACCAAATGGACACTAAAAGAACGAGCTGGGAATTTTAAAAGAATCTGCATTAGCAACCTCAATTTTGTACAAGCTCTTAACTATCTCAAATGGAGTGATCTTCTGTCAGCATATTGCCATGAATCATTGATCTGTAACAGTCTTTTTTTAGACGCTGTTTAAAAACCCTCACAGATAATGAATTTTTAATTCATATCCTGGAGGAAATAATGTTAATATTGCTCCTGTTGTGATGCTGACTGCTACATACTGTGCAAACCATTTTATCTCAAAAGAAAAAATAACAATTGCAGTGATAACACACTACAGTCTTCAGTCCCTTCAATTCTGAGACTGAACATTACTGTTTGTACAATTAGAGATTTTGTAGTGTTCAACTACTACCATTGCAAAATATAACTTGCTTGAAACTGCTTTTTAAGGAGACATTTTTAGTGCATAAACAATGAATTAAACCCATAGTGTCAAAATTAGATTACTTTGGCAACTGGAAGCCAAAACCCAATTTTGTTTCCTAGAGGAATGACTTGAGCTGGAGATCTGGGATTCATTCGGTCCTATAATCCATGTGAAAAGTCTTCCAACCCTTCCCTACTGCAGAATCAGCCATTTCTAGGGTTATTCTAAATTGCTCTTCCTAATAGGTATCTGTCTTTTAACATTACCAAATTGGTTTTGTAATTGTGTGTATATAGTTGTTTTTTTGACTGTGTTTAGCATTAGTACTTTATGTTGCTTCATACAACCTCATACTTACATTTTAAAGAAGGGACTGATTAACAAAAGATGAAACAATAATGGAAATTTCAATTTGCCCTTCTCTGCTTTCTTTTCACATTTGTTGGTATTCCTGCTTCTGATTTCTTTGTTATCCTTCCTCTCTTCAATGTAAATGCTTTGTCATCATATTTTCCTTTAAACAAATAGAATTTTTAATTGCACAGATTTAAGGTATCCCCCCTCATATCAAGCCTTTTCCTGATCTAAGTTCTCAACTAATTTACCCATGGGCAGGAATGCACTAACAAAGCTTTCCAAGGCTGATAAATAGTTACGGACTTTTGCAAGTGTAACTTATTCCACCTCCAAAACACTCCCCCTACTTTCCTGAAAGAGAAGAAAATGCTGCTGCTGGGAATACTGTTTCCTCCACTGTATTTGCATCTCCACAGCTGTGTCAGCCAGGGACCATATTTCCTTAGACCCTTGAGCTGTGTGAGACAGTTCCTCCTCTAGGCATGGTTGTGCTCTCTCCTCCTGGCTGTCCACCCTTCTCAATCCCACACAGAGACCTTAGTGATACCATGCCTAGTATCTTCCCATCACATCACATGACTTTTCCATTTATGTGAATAGGTTTTGATTTGTCATTACCTCTCACCATGGCAGCACTTTTGCCAACTTACCTTTCTGGGTGACTACTGTACATAAGTAGATGACACGCCTGCTTCTATGCAATTTAAAGCTAGACAAGTGTATACTTCTATATTTGCAACACAAAATAAAGAGACACTAATGGTGGTTACTTGTTTCCCTCTCTTCTAAAGTACTCTTTGCACACAGGTAAGAATACACTCTGTCTTGCTGAGAAGTGCTGCCACTCCTAGAGTGATGATTGCTTCTTCCCTGTGTCCACACTAAACTGCCCTGGGGAACAGTTAGCTATTCTTGAGTCTGACAAGTGCCTCTTGATGCATATTTTTTATACGCTGTAGGCTATTCACTGAGACTTCTGAGACAGAGTTTACCTTGAAGGAAACTGACAGGCTTTGTGTGAATCAGGTTCTAAAGCAAACGTATACAATGGGTTTTGGAACCAAGCTCCTACGCTGGCTTCTAGATGTCTTAGAACTGGTTTTGCTTTAGGAAATACCAGATGCTAAAGAGTAAAACCAAAAGACACACTGAAATAAATTGTTTTTCTCCTTTCCCTAAGGAAATTCTTGAAGAAAAGGTATTATTCTCACATGACCAAATCACAGCAGATGTCTTTTTTTCCTTCAATCTCATTTATTTAGTAGCATACACACTTCAGAGTAACAAACACTCATCCAATACAGTCAATGTCAGCATTGCATTGTAGTGTTCAGAATAGATGCATGTGGATCATACAGGCCATTTGATCTCAGTACCTTAAGAATAACAAATAATAACAACAGCAATAAAAAAAAGTAGCAAAAGCCCTCTGAGATATGTAAGGGTTTGGTCAAACTCCCATTGAAATCTTTCCCTTTAACAGGAACTGGATCAGATGTTAAGTGAATTTCTCCCTGTACAAGATTTAGAGGGATTTAAATTTTATCACTTTGGTTAAATTTCGGCCAAATTTGTATCCCTGTGGGGCCTCAACACCTATAATTTTTAAACTTATCTGATCTGTTTCTGTGCATTTCTTTCTATATTGCGCCTTTCTCCAAAGAATCTCACAGCAGCTTGCAGGCAATAATGAAGGACAGCCTCACACCAATCCCACAAGGTAAGTAGGTCTATTCCCATCTGGAATATTGAAACAAAACAATGCCTAGGATAGTTGTCCAAGGCCAAAAAAATCCAAGTCAATGGTGAAGCTGAGGGAAAAAAGTCCTAGTCCTACTTCTTGAGTCACACAGGAATGCAGCAGCTACAGCACTGCTGCGTCTAACCAGTGAATTTAAAGACTTCGGAGCCTTCACCAAAAGTCAGCTGTTCAGCACCAAAGTGCCTCTAGGCCAGCATCTCTGACCCTGTCATGGAATCCCATGTGCACAGTGTCTCCAGAGTGAGACACTGTCTTGGCAGATGCACTAAAGAACAACATTTTGGACTTGCATGTGAACAAATTCCTTGGTTATCATGCATCAGCTCCTCCTGTGTTACATGCCTGTGCACATGCATCATGTTGACCCTCTGGTAAATATAAGCTTATTCAAGATAACTTACTACACAGTGAATAAGGTCATGCTTCCTCACACTAGCAGGTGTATGTCCACAGAGAGGTGCTCTGAGCCATCCGATGAGAAACAAGAAATCTAAAACTTACCCTGGGACAGTATGCTCCTGAGCGCACAGCCTCAGCTCCTTAGAGCTCCTGTGCTCAGTTGAAGTCCTTACACTTGCAGTTTGCTATGGAACGCTGCCTCCTTCTCTCCTTTCCCAAAATAGCAACAGGTGATTGTGATTTCTTCCTTTCTAAACCCGTAGCAAGGCAAAGAGCCATTTCAAAAACAACTTCCTAGACCTATACATCATCTAGAATGAGTTTCCAGATCAGTGTCTGCTACAGCAGAGATTTTCCTTTTTCCCTGATCTTTCCAGATACTGCACTGGAACAGACCTTCTCCATGTTTTCCCCCATGACCATGTACTACAAACCATCCAGGTGCTACCAGGTGTTTTTTTGAAGCTACTGATACCACATTGCTTCCAGGTCTCCTTTAGAACTGGACAGTCATTCTAAAAGTTTGTCTTAAAATCTCAACTGATATTTGAGCATCAACCTTTACTGTTTAGATCTCTCCTCTAGAAAATAGTTACACTGGTGCAAAAGATTCACATATGTGGTAACATGAGAAAGAAATTTAACTCTGAAGATTAATTAGGCAAACGACTAAATGAGTTTTATCTGATTTCTAATTCTTTTTAATTATGGTAGGACAGCTTGCAGTTGCATTTTCATAAAAAAGGCAATGTCATTAAAGTCCTGCCTGTGAGACCTATTTACCTGCTATTCTCCTTAAGCACTGCTATTCTGCTAAGGCACTGCTATCCAGTGACTTACCTGTTGGCTGCAAAATGGAGACATACTTTTTTTTAAAAACTGTATCAAATTCACCACAGATTCATCTGTCCATAGCAGTTCAAAAGTTAGGAGGCATCTGGAATGATACAATCTGTGCTCACAGTCATTGCAAAAAACCCCAATGTAAATGCTCTGAAACATCTAAGTGAAAAATTCATTAACATACTATCATAAATATAAAACAGAGAGACTCTGGGAAGCCACAGAAGTCATCTTAATTTGCAGTGAACTGCAAAAATAATTACCAATTTCAGACAATTTCTGGTTTAAAATGAAATATTTCCACATGTCATTACCTCCTAGACAATACCTACTCTATGTCATCTATTACATCACAACTGAGCTTCAATTTTCAATACTGTTATTTTGTTTACAGGTGATGAAAAATTAATTAAATCTGACTGATCTTTTTTAGTAGAATATTACCCAAAGTAACTCTTTTTAGAAATTATTTTAGGCTCTCCAACTTGAATTACAAATATTACCGATACCATTCCAGATCTGGACTCTATAGGGTTGGGTTTTTTTTTGCTCATGATAACAATTATTATTGAAATAGCAGTTTCCCAAATGTGGAGTCACTTTCATATATCCAAAGCTCTCAGAATCTCTCCTGAGCACAGGACACCAGCAAAAAACAGCAATTTCTGATCATTGTGCATTATTACCTTTAGATGTTGAAAGGGCTTTAACCATCAACTGGTAACATAATTCTTACCTGCATTGTGAAAACTGCATCACCACATTATTAATGTTAAAACTCGGAATGTGAGTGAACATGTGACTAATGATAGTACTTATACTGCCAGTATTTAAACAACTGTTCCAGTGACTAGAGGCAACCAACAGAGAAGGTATGTGAAGCCATTACAAGAAAAGAAGTCAATCTTTCTTGATTTTAACTTAAAACATGAATTTTCTGTGGCTGTGCCTAGACCACAGCAAAAGAATGAAGCACACTTTACCCTGTGATTCCAGATGGGGACTAGAGGATGTAATATACTGACACTCCTTCACCCAAACTGCCTGGAGTTAACAGCTGATACCTTGGAGCATGGATGCCTGGGAATTACCTCATCATTTTGTAATGCTATGAATGCAAAAGCATTACCTTCCTGATTGCTGTGCCAGTTTATACACTTCAGTGGCAGCATCATATTTGAGAACAGGAATGTGGCCAAGAAGTCACATGCATTAGGAGACAGTCAAACCATGATCTTAAGAGAGAGATCACATTGCTTGCTGACTACTAGTGTGTGCATGTGTATAGGGATTTTATCTTTAAAAATAAACAAGCCGTGGAAAAACGATTTAGTTCCCTGACCAGTTTGTGAAAGATCATTAGTGATTTCCAGAATTGCAGTTCAGCTTCAAGAGGCCAAACTCTCCAAGTTAGTAACATTTCCAACAGCCCACCCTGTTGGAAAGTCAAATGTTTTTGGAGACAGTAGGCTGGTATTCTCTCCCTAGAGTATCTGTAATCTCCTGAGAAGCTCCAGAAAAAGCCAAGGCTGTTCTTGGACAGAAGCAAGGCTAGGGTAGGGAAGAGGAGGAATGGTCAAGAGCAGTTAGCCACATCAAGCCACTCTACAAACTGCTGTCTCTCTTTCCTCCCAGTTTCTTGTGATTATCACCCATTTGCACCTTGTTCACACTGTAACTTAATGCAGCAGAAGTTGTTGGTCCAACCTATAGTGTACAGAGGACCAAGAGGACTTGGAATTAGGGAAAAAACCAATCTGGTTTCAAAACTATGCAGTTCCCTGAAAAATTGGTTTTCCTGCCCTGAATCCCCAAGCATTTGCCCTGGATCACTAAGAAGTAATCTGGAGTCCCATTTTGCCAGGATCAGAATCGTTCTGGTTTATGACACAGACCTCTTGACTCATGCTGGTGTGATTCCCGAATATGGAGGTCTTCATTCTCTGAGGACCAGTCTCAAGTTCGTCTGGTGCAATACAGACCAATCTAGAGTGATTTATTTAGGTTCATAGAGGGCTGATGCAAAGTAACTTGGATCACTGACTGCTGGGTTCTGGATGCAGCTCCCTCTGCACTGACGACCTCAGGAGTTTGGAGTTAAAGGTTTCCTTCTAACTGAGTTTCCTTCTACTTCAGTAAAGCAGAAAGTTACAGAGAAGCCCTGCAAGTTTTGTGCCTTTCTCAACTCATCTTTCAGTGATGCTTTCCAAGATGCCAATCAAATTGTCCAATCCCAACAAGTACCCATCCTCCCTGTTGCCTTCTTGCCAGGGGATCCTGTGATCCAGTGTCTGCCCATCAGGAAGAAGAGTAGTCTTTCCAAAATCGATCAGCCAAACATTGGCATTCCCACTGCCATCATGTACAAAAAGTAGTGAACTTCCTACAACCTGGAAGATAGAGTGAGACAATGTGATTAAAAATATATCTTCAGCCCTCCCCCATCACTTAACACTTCCTGCTAAGAAGATGATCTCCTCAGCTCACCTGTGACCCAACAGACTTTTGGGCTGCACTTATACACTGATGATTTACATGCCCTGTTTGCATAACCATATCAATCAGTAAGGTATAAATCGGCATGTAGATAAAAAAAATGGAACTCAATAGAAAACAGGAAGAAGAGCAATTCTTCATCTTACTTAGCATCAGGTCTCAATTGGAGCAATTCAGCAAAGGCCAGTAACTCCTTTCAAAGACAGATCATGACCCATGATTAACAAAAATATCTCTAGTGATAAGAGGAGATCAAGGTAAAATAAAATGTCTAATCTCAAAATCCAGAGCTGTTACCAAGCGGAAATTACAATGCTAATGATGCTTCTGCAAAGCAAAGCACACAGAGAACATACACAGCAGAATTAAATGGTATTTCAGCATAGATCCATTATAAATAATACAGCCTTCATTGTCAAACTACAATTGAATGCTACTGTACTGCCACAGTACCAAATGCAAGCTTCCATGTTGTCATTCCCCTGTAAATATTCCCATTGGAGCACACCAAGATTAGAGAAACCATAGGAAACTGGTACTAATAAACTATCCTGTGCAGTGGCCCAGAGCTATAAGTGCTGAGATGTCATAAAGACAGAAGGATTTTATTATTCCTCAACTAGTTCCATCTTCTGTATCATTGTGATGGAGGCTTTTATGGTATCCGTGTTGTCAACATGTATTAGCTTTCTTCTACAAACCCCTTTCTATTCATACAGCAGACTGTTCTGAAGTACACCTGAATGACCAAACAAAGAAGCAGTGCACCTCCACAGCTTTTACACTCACTGCTTACCTCATGTCTTTTGAAGAAATCTGAGGATTCAAGAATGACATTAATTTCCTGCAGACGCTTGAGGTATTTTTTCTGGAAGAAGAAGAGGAAAAAAAACCAAAACCAATCCATAAACATTTCATTGAAGACTGAATAAAAATACTCTGTTTACAATAGTCAATTTAATGAAGAGACCATATTCATTTAAGGCTAGAGATACCTTCAAAACAACAGGTTCATCATTTGAAAGTCAATCTGAAAATACGTGTCAAGCTTTCATAGTGAATTAACAGACTGGAGTTAATCAGCTGCATGTTACATCAAGCATATTTATCTGTCTTGATTTGGAGGTCGTGAGGCTTTCTGCAACTGTTTTTTTTTTTTTTTTTTTAATAAAAAGGTTTCAAGGAATTAAAAATCTTCCAGTTCCCCAAAGTGAAAAGAAAGAAATTGTGTTAGAGAGACAAGGAGCTCCAACCATGGTGGGGGCAGTGGGGAGAAGAAAAGAATCAAGGCCTAATGTATAAAGCTCTAGTGGAGATTTTTAATGCTGCTCTGAGCTACCAAGCACGCTCCTCCTGAGGGGCTAATCTGCTTTCATAATGGCTTCCACTCTGCAGCAGAACACTACAGCATCCTTTGAAGTTCCAAAGACAAGAGATGTGTTATGCTATCTACCACATGCCTGCTGTGCTACTCATGAATTAGCACACAGGAATTCCTCTTTGAGATGAGTTTCACACATGAGAGCACAGCTAGTCACCAATCTCACTTCCTGCCTCCACGCTCTGGTTTTATCCTCTCCAGACTGAATTCCCAAATCACAAGTTTTCCTGCCAACACAATCCTTGCTTAGATATCACCCATCTAATACATCTAACTGCCATGGTTGAAGCTGATGGCAACCCATAAGTTAGTTAGTTTGAATGACATTTTGATAGTATGAGGCATTTGGGGTCAGCTCATGGCAAGAGCTGACAGAACTGGTCTCAGTCAACTTCTTACAACCCACCAAGTCCCCATGTCCACCCCAACTCCTGAGAGCAACAGAAGTCGAAACTGACTTCCTTGGTAGTCTTAATTCATATTTCATGTACCAAAGAAAGCATGGTCCTGAAGCAAGTGCACTGGTCCATGATCTGTGCACCTGAAGAGCTCAGACTCACCAGAATAGTTGTGTTGCCCTCAATGAATTCCACAAAAACCTGGAGAACTTGCTCCTGTGTTTTCGTAGTTTTGAAGTTTGTGTTACATGTTCCATCCGCCTTCTGCAGAAAACCGCACACAGACAGAGATTATTTATACTGCACACATATCATTCCCCTCATCAGTCAATCCTCTTGAACCAGCAACAGCTCAGCCCTTGCTTAACAGATGCAAGTAAGTAGCTGAATAGGAAGAGAACAGATAAACCAAGCAAGAAGAAGAGGAAAACAGATACAAAAGCTGATTGGATAACTTTAAATGGCACTGGCACTTCACTTCCTGTTGAGTACAAGTTAAAAAAAACCAGTTCACGATATTACCAGCTTGCAGGAGGGTTTTCTCACGTGTCAGTGCTAGCAGTGCAAAGTTCTGGCAAACCACAGAGACCTCTTTGGTTGTACACTCGTCTAGCTAGAGAAACCCTGGCTGAGGGTGTAAGGGAAGATTTCCAAACTCATATTTACTAGTCCTTTTAGTCTGGGTGTTTCTTTTGGGTTTTGGTGAGGATCTTTTGTTGTTATGTGGAGGGTTTGTTGTTGTCATTGTTGGGTTTTATTGTTGTTCCTGTTTTTCAATGGGGAAATCAAAGAAGCGTGGTAAGGATTCAGTTCCAAATATCTTTGAACATACAATGTGACCCAGAAGTCACAGAACAGAAATCTGTTACAGACAGGAACAACTTGGGATTTGTAATGCTAGCAGTGACAAAGCAGGTGACTGAATTTTGGCAAAGGACAGTGTAGGCATGCTTGTTCCAAGTGGATCCTGGAGAAATTCAGAGTATTTTTGTGCTAGCAGTAAGATTCAGTACAGAAGCATCCTGCTACTGAGAAAAATTATTATCTTTATGTGCTTCTAGAGCTACAAGCAAATAAGAGCAGTGTATGAATTGGAGGTATCTGTAAACATAGAATATATGAATATACATGTCTCCAAGAGCATCCCTATTGGTTCACGAGACACAAATAGGAGATTTTAAAATGTGTGTAAAATACAGCAATTATTACAGCTGGTAACAAAAATCCACTAAAAGCCTGCAGGATTATCAAACTGTTTTCCTGTTCATTGTATCCGTCCAATCCCTCACTTTCATTAAGAGTAAATCAGCAGATCAATAAAAAATGTTGTCTCCTACATGTTAAAGTCACTGCACCAAAATGACAAATTCAGCTCCAGTCTCAGCAGGTGAAACGCTATTTATTCCACAGCTGAACTTGGTTTCTAATGTATACATGAAAAAAATTAAATAATGCTAAAACTCCAGATCTCTCATGCAAGAAAATTTTATTCCAAGGCTGTGGGACAGATACAAGTACAACATGTCAGCCTGATGAGATGTGCAGGTTATGCCAGATCAGTTCAGCAGGTAGGCAGTGAAAGTTAGGAACCATCTGATCTGATGTGTGATAATACTCAACAGCACACAGAAATTGGGAACTTCATCTCGTACCTCTTCACTGGAGTAAGATTGTTTTAAAAATACTCTCTCCCTATGCCACAGACTGTAAAGTCTGGAATAGTTGCTCTATGTTCCCTTCCCAATCTTTTGTGTCTGGACAAACTAGTTGCTTGCTTCCCTGTGGTTGAGAAACACTTTTACGATTTTGCTCCTTGCCCATGGTTGGCAGGCAGCATAATTACTGCCTGTATTTACTTGCTGTAAACAACATCTAGATTTTGAATGGCACCACCCCAGTATTCTAAACTAGGGCTCTGCAACAACTAGGGATGTAGTTGATCCTCAGGAGGCACTTGCCTGACTCACTCCTTGAAGTCATAGCTTTGCTAAGGACTGCACCTACGTTCCTGCTCAGCAGAGCAGTCTGTCAGAAAGTGCAGCTCGTGCACCTCTCATTAGATGTGACAGTGACATGGCTCACAGGAGGGTAGGGGTCACAGCTCCATAAAATAGTGCCACTTATTAAACCATGTGGTCTTGCTCAGAGTCCTCTGCAGACTTCGCTTAAAGGGCTCTGAGTTAACTTAATGGATTCACAAAGATTTATGAATCAAATCTGTTGTCCTGCTGGGATAATGGCTATCCCTGATCTACAGCTAAAGGAATGGTACTGAAGGAAGAAGTAACTTTTCAAACTGCACAGACATGCACTGATGGAATGGGAAGACACAAATCCCAATTCTCAGCCCCAGGCATCTCTGCTGCAAAACATTAGCTTAGTATTGTCGAGAAAATGTTTGATGCCTGGCCTTCAGACATCCTCTGTCAGAGAGGAAATGTGCATTTGGAATTGGGCAGGCACAAGATACTGAGCATCAGGTTCCAGCTGTACGGAAACCAAAGGGTTCAAAATATTTTTGATAAAAGGAAAAGTGACAAATCCCATAGAAGAATTTGACCTGATTTCAGAGATCCAGAAGCAAGGTTAGGAAAATAAATGGATCAACCTAAAGAGAAAAGGTACCCCATTACTGAAGGAGTGCATATGGTGACTCAGATGTCATTTATCAGCAGCCAGTTCACAGAAGGGCCTATATGATTTCACTTTCTTTGCTTTCACTTGTTATTCAGGCAGCCACAGTGCAAGAATATTTCTGAATGACCAAACCCAACATACCTTACCAGCTCACTCCGGGAGTTATCAGTGCAATCAGGGAGAACATCCCCTTTTACCCATCAACCGCTAGCTGGCACCACTGACTCTTACAGGCTTTCCTACCAAAATGGGGATCCCTGCAGAATGGCTTTGCTTTTCCACAAAAATACAGCACTGGACTGCACAGTTCACCTCCAGTGGAACAGTATAGGGAGTACTGACTACCTGTACTGCCTGAACAATTCATTTTCTGCCACCTTTTCTCCATCTAAAAGAATTAGAAAACAGTACCTACATTCCTCATAACACCACTGGAACATAGAGGGAAATGTGCTCCAAAACACTGCCTGATCGAGAATTAACTATTCACGTTTTGCACAGTTACAACAGTGTCTCCACAGAGGGAAACACTACACAGTCTGTGTGCAATACTGCTCTTACCCACCTCTGACAACCAACAAAACCACAAAGAACAAGCCAGGAGGTTTTTTGAAGCTCTCTTGTGCTCCCTTAGCTCAGCCACTCTCCAGTACTCAAATCTGTACATCTTCACTCACCAACTGTCTTTCCAAGAACATACATAACAGGCCTCAAGATCACTTGGGTTTCTGATTCATTACACAGAGGAGCATACAAAGACTCGAGCTGTATACAAATAAAGCAGGTATCTTGATAAGATCATTACTTGGCTAAAGTGCATGACAAGATCTCACATCTTGGCTGGACTGGAGCCAAATCATCTAATCTACCACCCAGACAGTTCCTGCATGAGGATGCCTGTGTCTAACAGCCAGGAGTGGGTGGCACAGCACACTGGGGGCCAGCACTGCATGAGCTGGAAGCCCCAGTTCCTGTATCACAGCAGGAAAATCTGTGAATATAGAAGGGAGAAGACAGACAGGGAAGTAAGGAAGAAAGAGGTTATTTAAAGAGCCTCTGTTCATCAGCATCAGCCTCTTTTATCCTTTTCTTATTTCTATGTGCTTGACTTGTGAAATGGAAACAAAACTAATTCAGGTTCTGGAGTGGTACAGTTGACACACCTGAAGGATGAGATGCCATCCAGACGGACATGGGCAGGCTCGAAGGCAGGCCCATGGGAATCTCATGAAGTTTAAGTGCAAGGTGCTGTACCTGGGTCAGGGCAACCCTCAGTATCAAACCAAGCTGGGGGACAAACAGATCAAGAGCTGCCCTGCTGGGAAGGCCTTGTGGGTGCTGGTGCATGGGAGGCTGGACATGACCCGGCAATGTGCACTCACAGCCCAGAGAGCCAAAAGTGTCCTGGGTTGCATCCAAAGCAGCATGGCCAGCAGGGCCAGGGAGGGGATTCTGCCCCTCTGTTCCTCTCTCATGAGACTCCCATCTGCAGTGCTGCTTCCAGCTCTGGGGTTCCCAGCACAGGAAGGACATGGACCTGTTGGAGCAAGTCCAGAGGAGGCCACCAAGTTGATTAAAGGGATGGAAAACCTCTCCTATGAGGAAAGGCTGAAAGAATTGGGGTATTTTTAGCCTAGAAAAGAAAAGGCTTTGGGGTGACCTAAAATTGTGGTTTTCCATTACCTGAAGGGAGCCTACAAGTAAGATGGAGAGGGATTTTTTGCAGGAGCACATAGTGACAGGACAAAGGGAAATGCTTTCAAAGTCAGAGTAGGTTTAGATTAGGTATTAGGAAAAAATTCTTCACTGCAAGTGTGGTGAGGCACTGGAACAGGTTGCCCAGAGAAGTTGTGAGTGCCCCATCCCTGGAAGTGTTCAAGGCCAGGTTGGAGGGATCTCTGAGCAACATGATCTAGTGAAGGTGTCCCTGCCCACAGCATGGGCTTGGAACCACGTGATCTTTAAGGTCCATTCTAACCCAGGCCATTCTATAATTCTATAAAAGATAAGTAGGTAACATGTAGGAAAGAAAACTGCCAAGATTCTACTGTGGCTACAAGGTAGTATCCTAGGAATAGTACAGGGGCACAAACTTATCCACCCAGAACAGCAGATGGATTTGGCTGATAGAGAAATTTCATTTTGGATTATTTTGGCTTTATTCCAGCTCCATCTATACTGGATATCATCATGTATTTAAAAGGAAAAGTGGCTTCCTTGATCCCAAGAGTATCTAAGCAAATGCTTTTAACATGCCTTGCCAATAAACATGACTGTAACAAAACCACTTTCCTGTGATTCACTTGGAATAAATATGTATAGTTCCCGGATAAAAAAAGTAGTTGCATGCAGAGAGGCAGTTAATACTTCTGTTCTGAATTCCTCCTTACAACAGTCTCATTTTCATTCTATCTGCACTGTGTACCTCCTTGAGTCCTTCCTGCAAGGTCTCTGTGGTTGATTCAAGTACAGCTGATGTGTATTTGGTGCTTAAATTCATTGACACTCTCTATTACAATTACAATGAATGCTCTAAAACTGCAATAGAGTGATCCCTGTGGTTTCAGTTAGTGCATTTTCACATAATCCTCTGGAAGAGCTGGTTACTGATGTGCACAAGCTTTTTGATTGATCAACACATCAAACAAAATTCAGTCTCGAGGAACAGGCAGAAGTGAAACAGTTACCTTAATTCCTTCAATCCTGAAGCCCAGGTTGGCACTAGAACTGATGGTTTCTCTCCACTGCATGTACCGGGGTTTGGTGACAGCATGCTGCGCATTTTCTTCAGGCGTGGGAGCAAGAGGATCCACTTCAATCATTTTCTTGTACATGTCCTTACGCAGCTTTGGTTTCTCTCGTGCCTTAGTCAACTCTTCCTCCAGGTATGTTCTGCAAACATCATATCCCAACATATCCTTAAGGACTTCCCCGGCATTTCTTTTTTAAAACTTACAAACTGGCCTCAAGAAACATCAACCAGGAAAGTAAGCCTTATCATTGCCCCAGTTTTGCATACGGGGAAACCAAAGTACACAGAGCAATGATTGTGCAGGCATATTTAGTGAAACAGCCCCAGCAATCAGGAATTGTAATTCACTTCTTGTTCTAACTATACCTTTACTTACTGTTACAAGTTATTGTTACTTCCTGGTTACAGAACAGGAGAAAGCTGATTTCCCACTGTGCCATAAAACAGAACTGCATTTTCAGAGTACAGTTAGGAGAGATCATTTATAATGAAATAAAAAAACTGAATAGGGCTACTGAAGACTTACTGCATTCTCTCTCCTCAAAAAACCTAACATCAGTCCTGGGTAATTTTTTTAGGCCTCAGAAAGTTTCAGTTTTATTTGATGCATGTCAGTGAAAGACAGAATCACTCTTCACATAGTAAAAAGAGTAAAGCAGATTATCTGAGCAGTTCCGAACCAGAAGAGGTAACTAAGAATAGGAAGGTGGAAGGATAAAAAATTTCCACATTTTGCTCTTATCACTCAGTCTGTTAATCTGGTTGCCTTTCGAAAGGCCCTGTCTATGTTCTCTACACTCCACTGGATTCTTAAAGCTTGCCCTTTGTCACGTGCCTGAAGTTTACTTTCATCATCAACAGTGTAACAAACCAGGATGGCATGTAGGAGACTATGTCACTCATTGCCAGACTGTCACCTACTTGCAACAAAATGTGTACTGTGCAAATTCTTCACCTCTTTCTTCTGAACATACCAGTGCTACATCTTTCTAATTCATTTGAATTTTTGCATCTATTTGAAAAGGTGTATCTGCATTCCTGTAAGTAGAGTAACTAATTTACGACAATAACTCTTGAGCATCTGAGCTGTCACCCAAAAGATTATTATGACAGCTCATACTTCTCTGTACTGTTACCTTACTCCAGGATCTCAACAGATCCGTTTGTTATGCTTAGATAGTATTTTTGATGTTTTCCTCTTTATCACAGACAATGAATGGAAAAGAAAGTGAGAAACTGGAGAACAAAGTGATGGCAACACCTCAAGATGTCAGAGTAGGGAAAAACACAGGTCAGTCCTGAGAAAATGGTCAACTCTACAGAAAAGATCAATACCAGCGAAGACTCATTCAAGCATTGGAAATTGGCTTTCACGCTGCTATTCAGTTATTTGCATTCAGAGATGGAAATTTTACTCTTTGTGAGGCTTTCTGAATCACTGCATACACAAAGATTCAATGAACTGGCAGTGAATAAATCATGTCATTTTTTCCCCATGTATTATCAGGCCACTGCAGAGAAACTTTGTCTTAAATCACCCCTGAAAATTTCTTGATGTGAAGTTTTTGAGGCTATAGATCAGTTAGTTTCCATAATCCATGTACAATCTTGCAATAATGGGACATACTGTCCTCAGGTTGTCCAAGCATGACCACATCTCCCCCTTCTTTCAAAAGCAGAGAAAGCACATTCTCTTTCATTCACCCCACCTGATCCCCATCTTGCAGTCCATCACACTTGGCCCTTCAAAATCAGTAAGCAAATCATCCAGCTGGATGTAGCTCTCGCCATCTCTCTCCACCACACCATGGAAACAAGGGACGCAGGACCGTAGTGGGTCTTTCATCAATCGCTCAAAACACTCCTTTTCATTCTCTGAGAAGCGTTTGAGAATCTTCCCACTATCAGCTGCCTTGAAACTCCCTAAAAAAAGAAAATCAAATACTTGCTGACAAGATTGACATGCAAAAAAGAAAAGCCCCTTCCCCCACCACTCCAGTTTCATCTATCTCAGCCTCATCACAGCAGTTAAAAGATTTCCCCTGAAGAGAAGAGATAAGATGCTTTTCATAAAAAATAAAATGCACATGACAAAGAGTCATTGGCAGTGAAAGTCTGTTTGGATTCATTCCCATGTCAAAATGTATGGCTTTAAGGAGTGCAGTTGCTTCAGGCTACTGGGCTGTTTGGGGCTTTTTCCATGCTAGTCTTTGCTACGTTATTAAACAGTACTATACTTACTAAAATGCACAGGAAGAAGCCATGAGCCAGAATTCATTAATCCTCTGACAGGCTATTTTAAAGCTGCATAACACTGCCAGCGTTGGCTTTGTCCTTAATCCTCGCACAGGGTATACACACCTGCTGAGTGTGTCCAGCCGGAGGCAGCACAGTCAATCAGTGATAGTTAAACAGCCAGAACAGGCCCGAAGCCAAGCACGCCTGCCTGCCTGCAGGTACGGCCTCTTCTCTGGAAACCTGCTAATCTGCTAATGCCCTGCAGGTACAGTCTGGAGAGTGAGCGTACCTTTTACAGCCCTGTGTCTGAATGGTATCCGGGACAAATGGCATCTGCATAGGCCACAATTAGCAGTAATCAGACTCCACCCATCGGGAATTTCTGAACACTCTCCTGTCCTGCAACCTGTCAACAGCATCTGAGGAAAGTACACATTTCATTCAGAGGTACCCTTTAATCTGTACAAAATAAATTGGGCACCAAAGTAAGAGATACTTAATCCTGGAGATAACATTCAGCCTTTTACCACAGTGGGATCCTTCAGCCATTGCAAACTGGTTCTTGTCTTGACAAATCCTAGAACTGGCACTGCCTTGGCAAAAGGGTAAGGCTGGTAATGGCCCGGGTTCTAGTTCAGAAAAAAACTGTCATATCACAGAAGAACAGCTGGACTAAACGCAACCACAGAAAACTAAAAGGAAACGGGAACAGTATGTCTCCTGATCAGCTTCTAGTAAACTCTTAACCCTCCTCTTCCACCCTACTACACGAGTCCCCAGAAGGGTGATGATTACATGACCAGTGCATCACTCCACACAGAGGAAGTCAACTACATACACTCTGTGATAAAAACTGCATTAAGACTGGGTCATCTTGGCACTCTGTGTGATACAAATCAGACCCAACAACAACACTGTGCAAAATGCAACTACTCAATTTCTAGGGCTCAATAAATTTCTCAGCACAGCTTTGAAGTGCACCACGTTAGTGCATTAGCATATACAGAGGTGGTTCACACACTGCATTACAACACGATGTAGCGTAGGTGCCTGCCCACATGTGTACTAATAAACCCTCACTAGCACTGAACAGGAATTATATGAAACACAAGAGACACAAGCCTGATGACTTCCCTCTGTTGTTTTTTTGCCTTACAAATGAAACTAAGCCTACATCAGGAGCACACCTAATTTTTACAGACACAAAATTAGAACCAACCAACTGAGCTGGTCCTTGCACTCATACAATGAACAATGACAGACTCACAATGCAAACACTTGGTCAGCAAGGTAATTTTCACATCTTCCACCCAAGGACCTACATCCAGATGAGGGTTTGGAGTTGGTTTCAGAAACACTGTCCTTGCCAGGGCTGAAACACATACAGGCATGAAGAGTAATCCTTCCCACTAGAGAACTAACTATTCGCCACTCAGTCAAGAAAAATGATCCCACATCGCAATCAAAAGCATCAGACAGATGCTGGGGCTTTAACTCCCCAGTCTTTCTTGTTTCTCTCTAACAAGTACTTTACACATACCACCTTACAAGCCTGGCCCTTCTCCAGAGTCTGACCATTGCTTCCTTGCTTATCTCATTATTCAGGTATATCACTCCCATTTCCCTATCCCCACCACAACTGAAATATGTCCTAGGTCACAGATGTATGTGGCATTGCCTGCTCCCTTTTTACCTGAAGGAAGGAAGGAAGGAAGGAAACAGAGACTGTTCTCTGTCTCATCCTCACTCCAGAGACACATTGAAGATACCCCTCTCACCTGTATGCCCAGCCAGCTGCACCCATGAGTAGCGTTTCTTGAAGGGGCTGATGACTGGTAAGTTAACCATGGTTTTAATTGTATGCCATGCCTTTTTCTGTAAAAGAAAAGAAATCTTAAGTTGGGCCAAAGCTGAAATCCTGATATGCTACAAATGTATTACATCACTTCATGCACTTTGAATTGTTCCTCACTAATTTGTAAGTGCTTAAAGGTGGCACCATAAAACAAACACTATCCTCATTATTGGAAAAATATGCACACAAACCCAAGAATGGACAAATAAAGATAACGTGCTCTGTCATGCACAAGAAAGCTGCCTGTAAGAAAAAAAAAAAGTCAGACTGCACGTCACAGGCCTGTTCTTAGCCACACCTCGCCCTCTTGGTGTGTGAATCACACAGTATGCGGACAGCAGATGCTGAACGAACACACACATGCACACAAACGCACATTTAAGTTTCCATGAGACATGCACATAAGCTGCTTGTCACTGTCAGCAACACTTCTCTCCCAGAGAACTTCTGCATCACCTTGTGATTAACAGCTTTTCCCGAGTCAGCAAGTAAATCTTTCTGTGTCACACGCATAGAAAGTGCATGTCTAGTTGGACATGGAGCTCACCCAGGTCCCGCAGCACCCACTGACAGCATGCTGTAGAATCTACTCTGGGTCATGAATTTTCCTATTCCCTCCCCTCTTTCCCAATCCTGTTACTTTTTAACAAAGCTGGGCATTGGTCTGGCAACCTTTGGCTGCAGCTGTCTGGGTACTGCTGCAGGCAGACAGGGAAACAGAACAGCTGCTCACAAAGAGCAGCTGAGCACTCTGTCACAAAGGCAAAAAGGAAAAAAAAGGTAGAAAGTGAAAATGTCTCATGCTCTGGAACTGAAACCGAGGTGGGAGAGAACTACAGCCCACCAGCATTCATGTTACACTCGGAGGGATCCCAAAGTGCTTTACACACAAGGAGAGCAGGCTCAGTTCTTCTATCACTAGAACACAATACCCTGCTGAAGAAAAGAAAATGGAGCTGCTGATACTTATGCATGAAAATTTAGTGCTGAGAGCAAGTGTAGCTGGCAATTAGACTGCATTAACTGAAGTGTTTATCAATGGCCCAACTGGAATTCGCCAAAATCAATGGGAAGCATTAATGTTACTGAAAACAAGTTTAGGTGCTTGCTCATCAGCTGAAAAATACACATTCAAAACAACCATGTCTTCTCTAGCATGGATGTTGATCTAAAGATTTAGGTGCTTAGGATGCCTGATTTTTATTGTCTTCTACATTCCTAAGGGAAAAACAGAAAAAGTGAAATTGCAGGCAATGATACGCAGGCAAAATGTTGCTCTCCAGATCACACTCTGACCTTGCCACGCTTCCCCAAACCTATAAACTTATACCACATTTCTTATAAGGTACCCTTCAGCAACTCTGGTCACCGTGTGAAGGCAAAAACCTGCAGCTATCGTAGAATGTTTCAAGAGGATATATGAACCCACAGACCCAAGTGAATTTTAAGGATTTGTCTTCACAAGAAAGTTCTAAGTTATGCTTCAAATTAAACTGACATAACAATATAATTACCATATAAATGTACTTACTCTGAAATGAGATTGCTTTTACCTATTTTACTTTGGTTTTTGACAGAGTTCAAGCTGAAATGAAGTCACTCTTGGTCAGATATGTGCCCCATGCAGCAGTAATACCTTTGAAAACATACTATGCCAGTGAGAAGTATCCACAGAAAATCCTGGTTCTTGAGAATTATGAAGACTCAGTTACACTTACTAGAACTCCACAGATGTTACTAGCTCTAGCTAAACTCCAATTTCATAAATAACTTCTGCAGGTTCATATGCTACATTATTTGGATTTCATATTTGATATTATTTGCCTTAAGCTGTTCCACACTGCAGCCTTGTAGTGTTAAACTGACTTTTCTAACAGACCTCACTGTTGTTTCGTGAGGATGAGAGAGACTCTTGTACATCACTTAAACATGTCCATAGCCTCCTTCTGCAGGAAAATGCAATGTAAATATTGTTTTTCAAGTAGCGAAGAAATTATTTTTGTATAGTTTATTTGTCAGATTTCACTGATAGCAGAAGCTCTTCAGTCTACTCTGCTGTTTCTACTTCAGAAGGACAAAGCCCCAAGTTATTTAAACAATAGTTGAAAATAAACATCATTATGAATTTGAATGTAACTCCTGTGAAAGATTTAGTTTTTTAAGATTCCAGACCAATTTTCAGGGCAACACTGCTTTTTTTCCCCATCTCTTAATCAGAAGTCAACATGCTCCGTAACTGTCCCATAAAGATCCCATACACATCATAGTGTTCCACTCCTAACAAACTGCATTCTGTCTCCCAGTGACTTGTCATACTGCTATATGCATCAGTAATGAGAAGCACAGATCAGATTCTCAACGAATGCACATCAACTGTCAATGCGACATCACACTCCAGTGGCTCTCCTGCCTCCTCCCTCCCACCTAACACTAAGAAGCTGAAGATTTTATTTGTACAGTGGGTGTGAGGGAGAGACAATGGGCCAAATTCAGCCCCATCTCAAGTGGACTTTGGCTGCTTAGGTTACAACTGCCTTGGATAGGTATGCTTAAGTTACTCATCCAATAAATAGACACTGACAATTTCTATTGACCTTTTTGAATTTTAAATAATCTCTTCATAAACCTTTCCTCGCCCTCAAGACAGGGAAAGCAGAAGGCTCAAGCTAGGAGGGAAAGGATTACCTTCAGACCTGTCCTGTGGGGAGCACTGCCATCAGCAGGGGTTCAACAGTTTTATTTTACCTCAACTTCTAGTCTCCCAGCTCACTCAACCCAGGATACAAATTGCCAGGATGCAAGCAGAGCTGCATGCTGGTGGAGCAGTGGTGTGAGTAGGAAGATGAAAACTTTGCGTGCTTGCTGTAGGAGGAATCTTTCTCACTTCTATTTCTAAAGCAAGATCTCTTCTTCTTTGTTAGCAATGGTATTATGTGCTTTTCAAACCAACGCTTTATGCTGCAATGGCAAAGAGGGCTTCTACCACTGCCCATGTGTATTTGCAGTCCTGATCTCCCTCTGTCCCTGTTTCTTCTAGATTCCTGCTCAATCTTCCTTATCTTTTGTTCTGTCTGGGTTTCTCCAAGATCTCACTCCTTCTAGATTCCCAGGGGAAACTCAGGTAATCTCTGTATTGTATCTGTATTCAGGATTGCCCGAATCAGATGCTCTTGATATCACTGATGCTGTTTTAAATGACTCAATATGCTCAAGAGTTTTCCAATAGTATAAAGCAAGGCATTCCAAAAGGGTCAAGAAGCAAACATGAAAAGTATTAACATTTTTAGATTCAGCATGTAAGTTACTCTATGTGAACTGTAGCTGACACCTGATACAAACCTCTCTCTGCGCAATAAAAGGTGTAGGGTACTACATGGGGAAAAGCGGGTTTTCTGCCAATGGGGCAGCCAATGTGACAGTCTGTGCCATGGGCAGTGTGTCCCTGGCAGCAAATGAACAGAATTTCAGGGAAGAGAATGGGGGAAGTGATTCATGCAATGCAGCCACAATGCATGTGGAGGAACTACGGTTTGGTATCCGACACTGATCTGTCACCTGGATTACTCTTTTGACTCACTTTGCTGAATTTGAAGCACAGCTCTGAAGAGAGGCTCACATCCATGCAGCAGATGGAGACCTGCTCTGTGCATGTGCAGACAAGATGCTGGTCAGGTGAGGTATTCCCAACCTATTCAACAGGTGGCTGCTGCCATCGTGTCTATCCATTAAGGAAGAGCAAAGAGCAGCAGCAACTGAGTACCACTGGTTTCTGTGAGCACAGCTTTCTCCAGGCATTTTCTCCTGATGAGCACACAACCTCACACATGACCACTGTGCAGAGGCACAGCCATGGTGAGCCTGCACAAATACATCAGGAGGATTTGCCTGATGAAAACCCACTGAACTCTCTGGAAGGTGTTTCCTCTATTTCAAGGGCTTTGGGCTTAGACCCCACTG
Source organism: Dasyornis broadbenti (assembly GCA_013397935.1). NCBI lineage: Eukaryota > Metazoa > Chordata > Aves > Passeriformes > Dasyornithidae > Dasyornis > Dasyornis broadbenti. Next base: position 212,217 of record VZRN01004247.1, read on the forward strand.
TCCCCAAGAACTAATCTCCAGAAACTACCAAGCTTTCCTGAAACCCTCCCATCACTTCAGGACAAGGGCTATAACATCCTAATAGGCAAGTTCACTGAAGAGATTAGTGCAAACTCCCCAAATTCGATGGGGTATTTTTGGTTGCTGTTGTTGTTTTACAGGCAGTACAGAACAACTAACATCTCTCCGAGCATATGCTGAATCCCTCCAGAACAGGAGAGCCACTCTAATTCCTAAAGGCAACAGTGGATAGGGGACCTGAACCTTCCTCTGGTGTTCTGTGGAAAAAAAAAATTCTCTCATTTAAGGGTAAAAAGAAAATAAAAATATCTCAGTTCTGTGAGTGTGTGAAACCCATGTAACTACCCACACGCAAAAAATGACAAACAGGTAACATACACAAGAATTTGTTTCACTTATAACTTTTCAGCAATTACGATAATTAAAGACATCAGTCACATCTAAATTAGGAAGCACTGGGAGTAGGGGGAATAAGAGAAACCTTTTCATCAGAAAAATGAAGTAATTCAGCTTTCATAATTCTAGCATAATACTTGAAACTATAATGAATTAAAGAACAAAAGAACACCAAAATTCAATATAAATCAACGGGGTCTTTAAAAACATCCATGATTCCATCAGCAGCAGAGTGGAGGAGTAGTTTCTTGCCTGAGCTGGTGAATCGTCATGGAAATTCTGCTAGACTGTTGTAAACAATGACCCTTGAATCCTTTTACCAGGTAAATTTCAGCAGTTTCTTTATCCAAGATCCTGTTGTCTTTTTTTGTGCACTAGTACAAAGCCTACACAAGAAAGCTATTATGACAGCAAGAAACAAAAGGATAATGAGAATTTTTTTTTAGCAATCTTTTTTCCTAAAAGGCTTTAAGAAAGAGTACTTAATTGTCAGTCATCATAATCTACTGTTCTCTTAAAGTCTTTACATCATTTAGGCTAAATTCTGCCACTCGGGGACATGGGGGCTGAAATCTAATCTGTAATGCTAGTTGCCACTGCCTACTCAGTGTCTCACCAACTCCTAGAAGGAACAAAGTTCCTCCACAGGGACTTGTAAGGAGTACAGAAAACTATAATTATCAAAAAGTTACTATATGCATTTCAAAATAATCCTGTAAAAGCCATGTGCCCAAAATGCAGGAGCACTGAGCAACACCTTGCCCGGGGATCTTGGCCAACGCAGAGAGCAGCAGGCACATGAGGAGGTGATGGGTGTTGGCTTCTTTCAGGGCACAGTAACCACAGCAACTGTGTCTGGAAAAGTAACACCTGGGAACCCATCAGACCAGTCGGTAGCTGGAACTGCCTTCTATGAGCAGGCCCTAAAATAACAGAAACTAAATTGGGTATCAGTTATGACTTATCCAAGCACAGGATTAGTCATTCTCCAGTGGCGCACTTTTCTGGTGGGTTGGTATTTTTGCCCCTCTTCTCTTCCTTCTTCCTTCCTGGTCACACATTAGCACCCATATTACTCTGAGTGACACAACAAACCCTCACAAGGTCTGTAATATTACTCACACAAGTGTCTTAAGTTTCAGTGTGAGCAGGTGGTCACTCTCTGTTCATAATTGTTCCTTTCAAACTCTGTGTACTTTTCACAGTTTTATTATTGCTTCTCAGAATGGATCAGGTTGGAAGGAACCACAGTGGGTCATTTGGTCCACCCTCCCTGCTCATTCAGGGTCATTCTAGATCACATGGCACAGGATTGCATCCAGATGGTTCTAGACTATCGCTAATGAAGAAGACTCCACAACCTCTCTGGACAACCTGTTCCAGTGTACGGTCACCTGCAGAGGTTCTTCCTCCTATTCTTCCTCCTGTGCATCAGTTTCCACCCTTTGCCTTGTGTCCTGTTGCTTAGCAGCACTGAGCAGAGCCTGGCTCCATCCTCTGACACCCTGACTTCAGATACTGATAGACATTGATGAGGTTCCCTCTCAGATGACTCTTCTCAAGGCTCAACAGGCCCAGCTCCTTCAGCCTTTCCTCATAAGAGAGTTGCTCCAGTCTCCTAATCCTCTTCATAGCCCTTCTCTGGACCTGCTCCAGGAGCTCCATGTCTCTCTTGTACTGAAGAGCACAGATACAGCCTCCCAAGGGTTAAGAAGAAGGGCAGAATTACCTCCCTAGACCTGCTGGCAATGTTCTTCCTAATGCATTCCAGGATATCATTGTCCTTCTTGGCTTCCAGTTTTACTTTTTATAGTATATACATTTACATAAGTCAAAATGCTTTTAAAACCCTCTGAATTAATTTTATCTACAAAACCCTTGACTGTTTAATTTACCACAGTTTATTAAAACTGAAATCAGCTTGAAAGCTAGTTTGTTTTCTTAATTATTCATGCCATTTTATTAAATTATTTAAATAATTTAGAAAATTAAATTAATATATTTGTTCTCTGTTTTCATTTGTGTTTGTCACTTTATTTGAATTGGCTTTGACCTGACATATTGGACTTACACAGGCAAAGAACTTAAATGTAGGTCTAAAGCTATTAACCATATTATTTTAATGGACTAAACCTAGCCCAAACAAAACTTTGTTTTCATCTGTTTCAACGCAGTCAGTACCTGCCACTACTATAAAAAGCTTCCATAAGAAATAATTTTAAGCAAACCAAAACCAAGAAAATTACTGGCCTAATTTAATTACTCTGTAATTAGATATGCTTCTTTCTTTGTGTGAATGTAGTCAATAACAACAGCACTATAATTACAACCTACTAAAAAAATAATCACACACCACTTAAGCAAAGTATCTATTGCTTTGTCAAAATCACAACACAATTTGTGATTTTGAAGAAACACAATCACCAAGACAAGTTGTTATCAGCATAATTTCCCCCAAACTAATGACTTTTCCATGGGGGCACCTTCACAGCAGCCAGCTTCAATGGTTATTAGGGATTTAATTTTTTCAAGGAGTACAGCTCTGGGACAGTTCACCATATGGTTTCACCTCATGGAGAGAACTGTGGATTTGAGTGATGTTATATAAGAAAGAAAAAAAAAATTAAAAAGATAGTGAGAGTTGCTGAGCAACACAGTATCTTTCCGGTTACAGTCACAAAATTTGCCTACCAAGGGATTCTGGTTTTGAGTTCTTTCAGTTTGAGGCTTAGTGTAGTTGTCTTTGCAGATCTAAAACAGGCAGGCAGTCTTGGTCAAATCCAGATCCTGAACCAGCTGACATTTTTATGCCAAATATAAGCAAATTATAATTATCCATAATATCTGTATATATTCTAGTAATATATACAGCAAAATACATACACATTCATGCTTATTTTTAAAATACCTAAAGCAGACAGTAAAAGCCTTTGATTGCAGACGATGAAAATTCCATTACTTTTTTTTAATCGTCCAGACTGTAACAACTCCTAGGCTTGGGATCATCTGGTATTTGAAGAAGCTTAGAATACCTAACAAGACATGGTGCAAGTGATATTTTTCCCTTGTTTGTTGGGAGAAATACAACTTAAATATCCACAAAGGTTCTGTGTAGGGAAAAAAGGTACAAGATTTTCCCACAGCTAAAACAAAAATGCCCCAAATAACAACAACAACAACAAAAAAATCCCTGAATTTGTCATAGAAGGCACTTTATAATTTCAGCAGCCAGTTTATGTGCTCTTGCCCCTTATTAAAGGTTCCTGGAATCCTCAAGCTTAGAAGATTCTTGCTGCCAAGTGTACTACCCACTTGGCTGAATCAGACATGAATCACAAATCGAGACAAAGATCTCAATGGGTGGGAGGTGAAAGAGCAAGTTAAAAAGAATGCTCTCCAAGTGTATGTGAACAAACCCTCACACAAACCTTTATGACTGAGCTTCCAAGTGCAACACTTAATTCAGCTCCCAAGGTAGGGTAAGGCTGCTACAGCAACTCACTCAGCCCCATTATTATCACATTTCACCTTCTCTTGGTGCTGGGCAGGAAGTAGGTTCCTGAAGCACCAAACACTAATCTATACAGGAGTCAGTGTGGATATCCCTGAGCAGTCTCCACGTGCCAGATGCCTTGGCAGCCCTGACCATCCTCGTATCTAAGTCCCCAAGGGAACTTAACACTCCTGGCTTTGTCACACAATTGATCTTCCTGTGATGTTCGAGTGCCAGCTGGAGCTGTAAGACTGATAATCAACAGCAAGGGAGAACAAGCACTCCTAAAGAGCAGCAGTTTGCATGCTACACAAGCAGCCTCCTGATCAGCACCTCTCATCAGACTGCCAGGCAAACTGTGACTACACCTTCATCTCTCCCTCCCTCTCTTTCACCCTCCAGCCTCCAAACCTTAGGGGAGAAACAGTGCTCAGCCTGTACTTAGCCCTTGATGCTTCTGGCTTTGCACTCAGCCATGGGTGAGGGCCACAGCTGCTCAACCAGCGTTTGGCAGGTGTATCCTCTGACTGCAGGGTTTCCATTTCCTGTTTGTGCTGTACTCTGATGGGCTGGGCTAAACCTTCACAGTCATGAGAAACACTTAATGCAATAAGCAGAAAAAACACTGCAAGTCAGAAGCCTCAGGTTCCTGTGTTTTCTCCCCTGTGGTGCCTCACGGTGCAGTGAGATGCACATATATTTTGGCTTTGCTACCCTTTAGGATATTTGGTAAGCTTGCTGGGTGTTCATTATGTCTGGACTAAAGGAAGAAGTGAATGTAAGAAAAATGAATGGTCAGTATTGGACGCAATTACTAGGAGCAAAATATTCCACGTCCCACTCCATAGCTAGATTCTATTTGTACACTCCAGAAGTAGTTCCCCTCAAAATCAGAGGAAAATGTACCACAAAGAAGCAAAAACATTGCTTGTCTTCCTACAAACAGCATAAGAGCCACAGTGTGCTGAGTATTCTGCAGGAGTCTATGTTGGCATTTTGTTCTGGTTATTACCAATTGAAATATGTACAATCTCTACATTATTCCTGGGCAAAAGACAAAATAGTCAAGTAATTAGATGGCTTTAAAGCTGCACTGTCACAAGGGTTTCCTTCATTTATATCACAGATATGTTGACTGAAAAGCAGATTTTATTTTAATAAGAATAAACATTTTCTGTTCCAAGGGGTACTAAACTGTCTACCTTTCATAGCAGGCATTGAACATAGCCATTATCTCTACTTTCACAGCTTGTGCTATGCTCTGAAAGACACTGGTTCTCTGACAGGATGGAGCTCTGCCACCTGCCCCTACTGAGCACAGGGAAAGCTGAACCAATGACATTCTGTGCCTACCAGGGTTCTGCCAGAACATCAGTCTTGCTGGAAACTGAAATATTATCATCCAAGAAGTAGATGGAAAGTTCCTCACTATAGGAGTTGACTCACTTTCAGAGCCCAGACATTCAAGATTTATTCAGGCTGTCCATCATCCAGAACACATTTGTGATAAATCAAACATCACTTTAGCAGATGGTGTGGCAGAATGAAAGAACTCTTTCTTAACCTCCAAAACAACTGCAGTTTAAATCTTCAGAAACTTTAGCAATTTAACAATTCTCTGCCCATCCTCCACATCTCATTGGTCATTGACTGACATCTCCAGTCACGAGAAGGTGACATCTAGAAAGACAACACTCTTTAGATTATAAAATAAGTCTAATGTTCTATCACAGAATTATGCATTTCAAATAGGATGAATATTTGGGAATACTTAAAACCTACACAGATCCACATTTCTCTCTGCATAGACCAATAAATAGGTTTAGCCTAAAACATAATTCCAATTTGTTAAGGTGCAAATGTATTGTTTGTGAACTATGCATGACCTCAAATCCTAATGTACTACAAGTGCCAATCTATTTAAATAAGGTGTGGTTTCTGCATAAGATCAAGAGAGACTGGTTTCTGGCAAGGAGCCAGGAAACAATTTCAAGAAGCTAATCTTCCCTGAGTGAACTTGGAAAGGAAGCTGAGCATGTGCTTCATCTTACTTGCGATGGTGGTGCAGTCTGTTACCTGGAGACACAGCTCTATCCTGCTTGCCCAGCAGTTCAGGGCTGGGCTCACCACCACTTTAACATCCCAGTGGCTCAGTGGACACAGCAGAAGCTCCAGTCTGAACAAAGAGAAATAAAGAAAATTTTAATGCTTATCCTTTCTTACACTTTCCTATTTGCCAGAAACCACTACCATCCGACAAGAACTGCAAACTTGTTTTCTACTAACTGGTCAAAGACTCCTCTCTTCCTATCCCCAGCAGCTTGGTTAGTGGACGCATGTTGAAAGCTTACCCTGCTTTCAACATAACCTCGTGTAAGGGCCCCAGGAGCTGCATCCCACAGAAATCTCAGATTCTGCCAGAAAGAGTGTAACAGTGGAAGACTATTGTGCTTGAATTCATCTCTCCTATAGGAAAGGACAGGCAGCACAAGGAGAGAATTAATGTTGCTGTAAGTACCTATTGGTTATCTGTGATGATTGCGTTCCATTTTAGTCACTCTTCCAAGAAAGTTTTAACATACAGGAGGAAAATCCAGGGACAAATCACAAATATATTGCTGAGGTCAAAATAACTGTTTCTTTATCCTGAGAGCATGGCAACTGTCACACAATGATGTTTCATAGCTATAAGGGCAGTCAAGTGCTCTCCTTGACCACTGGGAAGGACTAGAATAAATGGCTTTAATTTCCAACAAACCCAAAATATTCAGGTGAAATATGAGAAAAGGGCTTTCTGGGGTATCAAAAAGTTTTTTAAAAAGCTTGACAAATGCCTATAAAATCATAGTCTAACTCAGTCACAGGAGAGACCTGTCACCAAGACAGAAGTGGGCTGCCCCCAGTATCCATGAGCTCCAATATTTTTGAAGGAGTCCTTGCCATAAGCACAAAGATGGTTCATCATCAGTGGTCTTATGACACTTATGTCCTGCAGGACAGCGAAGGAAGTTACGTTAATCCTTTCCGCCCTTTATTTCCATTTCCTAAAAAGTATTAAAATATTCTTTTAGAAAACTTGGTTCCTCACACCAATACTTGTCTGCAAATCAGGGTTTCTAAAATATTTGTATGTGTACATACAGAAAAGTTACTAACAGGTCTTAATTTTTAAAATATTTTTACATAATTTCTCTTTCCTACCGCAATAATTCAGCTTCTAACATCCTAAATTGTCAGACACTCACTTGCAAAAGATCTGAGCAGATTTCAATGCTTCAGTATGGAATTCAGGTCCAGACATGTGCCCTTTCTCTGCTCTAGTTCCCACAACTGCAGGTTATAACAACTCTACTTCAGAATACTGTTGAATAATTTAAGTAATCAGCACTTGTAAACTAAATTAGAGGCACTCAATAAGACAGTGAAGTACTCAAATAAGCAGTAATACAGAGTTAAGTGAAAAGGATTATTAGAGTCTAAAAATAAGTCATGTGAAAAACAGATCAGACATATACTGGTAGCAGTTTGCCATCTGCTCTTCTATCTACCACAAGACAAAGTCCAGTACTCCACCTCTCCTTCCTTGTCTCCTCTGAACTGCCTCTTCCATTATCCTCCAAAGAAGCATAAGGAGTTACTGCTTCACCTGTGGTGCCCTGCACTGTTCAAACAGGGCCCACCCCTTACAATGGAATGCGAGTGTCAACATGCGATAGGCACTGTTACTGAGCGGGGTGTGGTATTTACCCAGGGGAAAGCCACATCCTTCAACCACTTTTATAACTCTGAGCTTTAATGCAGCAACGGTGAGATTATTCCAAACCACTCTGTTGAAAGGACTTTGAAACAAACAAACAAACAAAAAAAAAAAATAACAACCCCAACCAAACAAAACTCCACACTCCTATTACTGGAATGTGAAAATTATGAAGAAACCTGGAATTCTATGGAAATAATTCTTCACCTTATCCCATTTGGAGCAAGAGGCTTACAAGGTAGTTGCTCGTTTTTGAAGCAAATTTAAGATTAGAGAAACTCTTCCTGCCCCAACTCAGCCCTAAGAACTACGTAAGGAATTCAGAGAAAAGATGATTTCTCCCTTGAGCAAAACTACAGGCTCAAAAGAGACCTTCCATTAACAGAACAACGTAAGAGAGGCAAGTTGAATTCCTCCTCTGTATCCACAGCAGGTAGCCCCAGAATAAAGGGATTATTTAAGATATTAATTTCCATAATGTAGCCTTAAGAAAGAGAATCAAATTCAGACCTTACATAAGCACGAGTGACTCAACTAAAGACTGAAACTGAAACAAGGCATCTGTCTTCCTGAAGAGTTGTGGGTGTTTGGACAATAGTCAGTGTGTTTTACGGAGCATGCTTCCTCTGCCCTGAAGGTAAATGCGTGTTTACAGTCAGGATACTGAAGATCGTTTTTAGAAGCACAAACATTAATTGCCAATTATTAAGATGCAAACCCACCTAAAAATAAAGTAAAATAAACGGGGTGTAGTTTATAAAGACAATTTATCTACCAAAATTTTTATCTCATAGTAAAAGAGATGAAAAACCCCCATAAAACTTCAAAGAACTTCATACTGTTGGCTCCTAGCAACACAAATGCAAGCCACGCTCCCGTATCTTGCACAACCACCTACACCAGCCTCCTGAAATATGGAACAAGCAGCAGCTTCTTGCCAGATTGGACATAGGAAGCAGAACCCAAGAGCGACCAATATCAATTTATCAGGGCTCAACACACAAAGAGAAGACAGACACTTGAAATGTCATTTACAGATGGTTGATGACCTACACTGGACACAGGGGAACAGGCCACGCAGAGAAGTTACTTCACAAGCCAAGACTGGTTTTGCTGCCCATCTACTCCTTTTCTTGAAGAATGCAGTGTAAAAAGAATATTGGTAACTTGGCTACATACATCCTATAGGACTGTTGCCTATAAAATCAGAGGACTGAAAAGACAAACTAGGATCAAGACACAAAACTATAGCAATGGAAGAGGACGTATTTCTAGAGATGCGGAAAATCCCAGTGGATAAACAGGGACAGAAAAAACATAATTAGTTATCTTCCACTCCAGTTTTAATATTGGAATGGGAAACTATACTCACGACAACAGCCAGTCCTGCTGGAAAAAGACTTGGAGACTGTTGACATAGCTATTAACAAGGACTGTTAGAGAGCTCAAGACTCACTCCCTTCCTTGGCGTCTTTGCTGAAGGCACATATTCTCTTTGGTCTTGCTATAAATTTTGGGAAAACAACTCATGGAACTGTTACAGGGGCCTGATTAGCGCCCAGGTCTAGGCCATTAGGCCAGAGAGAACTCTAGAGGCTTATGTCTTCCTAACATATAAAATAAGGCTTCATTATTTTTTCTACTAACTGCCTTTGGTAGCCCTGGTGGCATCATGAGCAAGTGATAGGCAAAAGCACCTGAAAGTCAGGAGTCTCCACTTCAAAATCCTTTCATAGATTTTTCAACAGAACGGCAGGATCTATCATGAAATGAGTACCTCAGGATTTAATTGCTTACTCTTTCTGGGTTGATACAAAGAAGGCAAAAAATTCCTTATTTAAATTCCACAGAGCAAGACAATACAAACTGTATCAAATTATCAGCTCAAAATTCTGATACTCAGCATTTTGCACTATGAAAAGTGAGAGCTGAAGCGTAGGAATGTTTCTTAGCTCCTTCAAATTACATTTTCCTCTGAACAAAGCTGACCCTTCGTGGGGTCAGCAGCGCCGTTCCTACAGAACATACACAGGTGGCAAAGGAGGGAGCCCATAGCAAGCACAGCTTATCGTGATTAGAACATTCAGGTCAAGTGCACTTAGCCAACAACCCACTCAAAACCCACAGAAGATAACAGCTGATCTGCATGCAAAAACACTGTTCACACAGATTTTTATCCTTTCTATTGCATCACATAAGCATACAACGATGGAGAAGAGTACAACAGCCATACAGATTTGCTCTAGCTCTGCCTCCTTCAGAAGATCAGGGTCTCAAAATCAAGATTTCCTGCACAACCACCAACGTGCCAATGCACAAAAATTCTTTGTATGTGTTTCATTCCCTGGTGATTTTCTCTAAGTTAGCCACCTCAAAGAAGATTAAAACTGTTTGGTTTGCTTCAGACTGAATAACTCTAACAAAACTTGAGCTGTTTCCAGGGCTAGAATAAGATTCATATTCACCCCACTACAAAATTTCTAATGAATTCTCTGAATAGCTTTTTAACATTGAATTTTGAGGAAGGAACCTGAAATCTAGGAAGAGGAGAGTTTTCAAAGCAGGAGTATGCAACAGGAAGAGCAGAAGTCAACCTGACAGAGTCTGGCAAATTGTAAGAACCTCAAATTAATTTACAGTAATCTCTCATTAGTATTTAATTACCTTCTGTAGAGACTGCTAGGCACAACACACACAAGGGATCAGCGTAGCTCAGCTGTGAAGGATGTGTTCAGCCGTACACAGGTGACCTTGAGGAGGCTCAGTTGTACACGAGGCATTCAGCTGTGAACTGGGTTTTCCCAGTCTTCCCCACACAAGAGGGAATCTGTCAGGGGGCCTGAAGAGCCTTTCCAAGTGCAGCCTTCCTGTGAGTGCCCTCTCTAGCACGGGCACATTATCCGGGCCAGCTAGTGCTGCCTCACTCCACAGCGTGCACTTTGGAAATGGAGGGAGGATGAAACATGACTGTACGTCAGCACCTTCTGCTCCTAGAACACATTCAGATCCAGAATTATATTTGTGCTGGAACTTCAATAAAGTCTTAAATACAAAACTGAGGACTCAAAAGTTAGAAATTTTCAGAACTGAAGTTTTTGGTACAAATTTAAAGACAACCAGCAGTAGACTGTTTTCCAAATTTTAGTGAATTTGTTTTCACAACCTGTTAAGTGAATTGTTTTATTCATATCTTACAGGGAAAAATACTGAAGGAAAGTAAGGTTAATGTGAAAAGTACCCACTAATTCTGAAAATTTAATCTGAGGTATCAATTTTCACTTTTCCTAATATGCAGTGTAATACAATACTGTAGAACAGTGTTGTAGAACAGCTCCCATTAACTTTGGTTGCCTGTACAAATGTTCAATGTTTCTGCTAGCAAAGCCCACACTCCCAAGTCCATCAAAAAGAGAATAAGAAACATACAATTATTGGCCATGGTGAAATTCTGCATAAATAACTTGCCTAGTCTCTCCCAGGGACGCTATGAAAGGCGAGCAGTTCTCCACATCAGCATCCCGCAGCATTAAATTGGAAAGTCAGTCTTTCCCTCCCTGTATCTGCTGCATACCAATGTATGAATAAACAGATACATGCCAGCAGTCACTGCGGAACTGTAACTTGTCCTTTGAGTTGATTGGAAATATAGAACAGTTGAAACCCATGAATTCTGTGCATCAAGTGCTATGCCTGCTTGTAATGAAAGACAGTATAACAACATACCCACACTGCAGGCACTTGAGTTCGTTCATTACATATACTTTCAATGTTTGACTGATGATTTCTTAATATAGTCATCACATGTTCTCCTGATCTGTTTTGAGAATGTATTTTCATTGAATTTTAAAGCAACCGTCTGCTTGCCCATTAAGTTTTGCCCTTCATTCTAGTCCTTCCTCTCGCATTTCCAGTAGCCTACCCAACCACTCCCAGTCATTCCCCTTCTGTCTCTCTGTACATAACCTGTACCTATCACAACCCTCTTACCTCCCCATCTCCAAAGTTTTGCACTTAAGTAGCCTGCGTTAGAATCTCACAGCTATCCTTTGCAATGTGTGTACCCATAAGACCGGTCATTGGAAAGCACAACACAGTACCATTACCCATGCCACCTGCTCAGAGGATCTTTGAAGATTTTCAGCAGAGGTGGTGATTTCAGAGCATCTGAAGAGGTTCCAATAGTGGAAGATGTTGACACATGGCAACAATGCTCCCTCTATTTCCAAAGTATGTGCTGCAGAGTGAGCCAGTGCTGGCTGGTGCTGGTGAGAAATGCCTTCCTGTATAGGAAAACCCAGCTCACAGCTGCCTTGTGCACGGCTGAGCCTCCTCAAGCTCACCTCCTGTGCCTGGAGTGGGATGGCTGAATACATCCCTCACAGCTGAGCTCCACTGATCCCTTGTGTGCCCACAACACACAGACTTTGACTAGCACCAGCACCTCAAAGGTGAGAAGTAGAAGACTGCAGTTGATTCAGCACTCCACCACAGGAAGCAAAGAAAGTAGAGCACAGAAAAGATGTGCTGTCTCGAGTGCACATCACTAAAATGAACTGCTGCAGTGTTCTCAACTATATGGAGCTGCTTGAAAAGAGCTAAGACACAAAGAAAGCTGTGTTCTCTGTAGCAGCTCAGAGTAGTGAAGGCAACTATAACTAAGACTGGATCATTTTATGTTGGGATGAGGCAGAGACCGGGAGACAGAATCAGTTATACTGATAATGAATTGTGATTTTCTACCATCACTGAAAAAAAAGACCTTCTCTTTCTATGCAATAATTAGTGTGATTTATCAAGAGGCATTATTCTTATCACATGAAAATTGTATGAAGTATGAAGCAGTTTCCTCTGATATATCCCAAGTGAACTGTGCCATTCCCACTAACTTACTCACAGAGTTCTGTGACATCCCAGCTTCCTCTTGATCCTCGAGATGAATCAGACACATTTCAGTACCAATTTCAGACTCTTTATCACCTGTAACCACACCTCTGTTACGAAGGTGGCTCATGCACACATGAGGTCAGAAAGCTGAGTAAGAATGGCAGACTGAAGTTGAATGTGAGTAAAATAAAGGTGATACTAGTGGGCTGAGGTAAACAGTTTGAAGTGTTTGCATCACTGCATCACCTTACTTGGATATTTCAGCCTGTAAATATGGAGTGCTCCTGGATTCTGGGTTAATGCCAAGCTCCCACAAAGCAGCATCTGTGTCACGCTTGCTATAGTCACCAACTGGCTTGGAAAGTCTGTCCCAAGCTCTAAATCTGGATCGTGTCAAGTCTATGATCACTGCTTCAAATGAGCTGCTGATTTATCTCTGGCTAACTTCTTCCCAAGCTTGCCAAGGAATTGATTTGCTCATGAGCAACAATAGCCAGGCCTGATGGGTTTGGGTAGGTTTCTGTAGCATCAGTCTCACAGATCCATGTTTTGGAATGTAAAAGATTTCATCCCTTGTGAGAAGCTCAGCATTCATCAATGCAGAAAATCCACTCAGATGCTGCTGGTTATGTGTTATCCCAGAAAGCATTCTCCATTACAGACAGGAATGGATCAGTTAAGCATTGGAAACAATACATCAATGTATTTGCTAGTCTGACACTGGATGAACAGATAGCTTCTTCCATTTCCCTATGCTTTTGTTCAGAATGAGTTGATGGAGACCTAACACCTGCTCCCATTTCCCTACTTTTTTTCATATTTTTCCCCAAGTATGCTATGTTTTGGACAGACAATGCCATCTTACCCAACCTGTGAGCTTTTGAGATGAAGCTCTGTTGGTAGAGAAGAGCACTTAGAAATTCAATTTAAACCTACGCTATGCAAGATCCAAATTAATATGGACTGACAAGCCAATTCTCTCTGCCTCAGCCTCCTTTCACTGCAAGAACTACATTGACAGAGAAGGAAGAAGAGATACAGACCCCACTGCTGCTATACATAAGATCATCTTTTCCTTCCAAGATGTGTAAGGTTAACATTACTTTTCCTGCCACCATATTTCATAGATAATCACTACAAAATGCCATATGATGATCCTTAGTTTTTCTCTGAGCCACTGCTAAATGAAACAGCTATTTACCACATAAATACAATGTGCATTCTCAGCTTCCAACACTAAATTGCATCATATTGTGAGCATTTAATCAAACTGATCCACTTTAACACATTCCATTTATAATAAACTTCAGATGCGAGTTGAGGTAATTTTTGAATATGTAAACTACCATATTAATTACATGTGGTAATTAAATTAATCAATTAAAAATATTCCCTCTAATCAAACCAGTCTAACAGAGTAATAGGGTCAGAACACAAAAATATACAGACATGCAAAATTTCCAAACTATTGCTCCAGCCACTACCCTTAATCCTTTTGAGACTGGCATGGGTTTTCACAAATAAATCTGCTGAGTCAATGATAGCTTGAGAAAAACATGCTTAGGTATGACCTCTTTAAATATGCATCACCCAATGATGAGGAGTTGCTGTTACTTTCTTCCCCCCTTTCCAGCTGTAACAAGCATTATAAGGAGGTCTGAACCGCAAAAGCGCACATATGAAGAAACTTCTACAACGTACCTAATTCAGCATGTCCATAAGGAAAACGTTAGCACAGAGTTCTTTCAACTTTAGACTGTATGTCCAAACATGTCCTTTAACATATGAAAAGTGAAAACTATCAGAGCAAAATTGATTCAGAAGAATCTTGTAACCTCTAAATCACCATTTCAGATATATCCAGGATTAGAAACACTTATAAGACATTTAATTGCCTCTCTCTCAACTGATTCAGTAAGAGCTAGGTCATTTCCTTTTAGACTAGAATCCACATTACTAATAAAGTCACCATTAGACCTGATCCTGCTGATGCTTTGATACACTCCATCATTGCAGTGTACAGTGGCAAAGAATTCATCCTCAAACTGAGAGAAGGCTCCCAGTTCAGAGTTTTGTTCCAAGAACTGTGCAAATGTGGAACATTACTGCTGTTCACCTCATATTTGTTCAGTATACAACAGGAAGATTTCGGTATTTGGGACGGTCATTACAAATCTGTGGGTTTTTTAGAAGCAGGAAATGTATTCCATTAAAAGCACCTGTTTCATGTGCAGCACCCTAGGGAAGCTTAGTTTGTACTTGACTGGTATCTACTGTCCTGGACCCTTATCAGAGTATCTACAGCTTGTCACTGTCCTCTATAAACTTGTTCCAAAAGCCCCCCAACCACTCTAACGTTTCCACACCTCTTCATAACTTCTTCCCTTTCTCCCCTGTGCCTCAGCTAGTGCCCTTCACATTCCCTATCCTCACCAGCCCACAGCACTGTATGCTCCCTCCCACACTTTCTCCTAATTACCCTCAGGACAGAAGACACTACCTGCTGCAGCTGGATCCAGCATAGAAGCACCTGTGGACTAGACAGTGTGCACATGTCAATTTGCCAGGCAACAAGCAAAACAGAAGATAGCTGTTTAGCTCCTCTGGCACCTTCTCCCCCAGAGAAGAAGTATGCACTTATTTTGGTTTCCTCTCCTCCACCCAGTCTGATCTTTGTGCAACTTTAAAGAGCTCTTGAAGAAACTTTGAAATGTCTATGCCACTGCCAAATTTGGCTGAAACCTACTAAAGCTGTTGAAATGGAATTGATAGAGTGATTACACAAGCTTTCTTTCCTTTGGAGAGTAGGCTAAAATCCCATTAACAGTCTTACTTATGTCATCCCGTCATTCCTATTCTTCACTTAAAAATAACAGTTTTATTCTACTGCATTAGCTTATGTAACCCACCCCTGAGCCAAAGTAGTTGAAACTTTCATTCTGATTTATTAATTTAGTTAGTTAGCTATTAAGTGTGTGTGCTTTTCTACACACTTGTCCATTTTCAGGTATTTGATGTTATGAAAAATAACATGAAGAAGATCAGTGAAACCAAACCAAATGCACTTCACTAATGGCTATTCCTCAGAGTTTCTCAACTGGTATCATTGCAGGCAAGAAATGAACTGCTTTTTCTCTAGCAAACTGTCAGTTGTTCTCATGGTTACAGTTCTAGGAATTTGGAATGATAGGTCACAGTTATGAAAATGAGTACATTTATTTGGCATGATTCTATCTAGTAAATAACATTCACCATAAAGAGGACAAGAGGCTGCTGTACATTAACGTGGTATTTATTCTCTGTGAAAACCACTTTTTAAAGTTCCTGTCCCAACAAAGAAGGTGCTAACCAGACTTTGTATTTCTTAACACTGCTCATTCACAGAATGAAGACAAAAATATATAACTCTTGTACTCTCTCCATGACTATAAACGCACCACTGGTGTTTTCACTGCAAGATTCAGCTGTGTATATACACCTCCCAGATGGCATGAAGCAAGGCTACAAAAGTATGCTTCCCATTTAAATGCAAGGGAAGGCAGGAATGTTAGCTTTGGCAAAAGGGTAAAATCTATTCTGTCAATTGGCTATTTAAAAAATAACCAATATTTTTTCTTTTAAGTTAACTGCCAAGATTTACAAAGCCCCAACTAAGGCATTATGCAGTTTCCATTAGCACAGCTTTGCACAATTGGTTTTCAATGAACCACAAGTTGAACAAACAGGACAGCAGAATAGGCTTCTCTCATAATTCCAGTCCTTCATTGTTGGAAAGGTCTTCCTTCAGGAAAGCCAGGACAGCCCAATTTCAAAGCCTCTGCTAATTACTGCAAAATGGCATGAATAACTTATGCAGAGAAACTGGAACACCACCCACTGAGATTCTCTCAAAGGTGGGCCTGCCCAGATGCAAACAGCACTTTGTCCCAGCGGAGCCAGGCTGGGACTGCACTGTCATCGTCAGCCATTGGTCCCAAGGTATTCACTGCCCCCCACACAGGCCCTAACCCTCCAGGGACATGCCCACAAACTGTGCTCAAGAAGAAACAAAAATTTAACATTGTCATGATGTGTCAATCCATCCAACCCAGAATGCTCTGTGAAACACTTAACTGAACCAGTCATCCTCTTGGAAAGCTGTTTGCCAAGCAAACTGCCAAGGAGAACTGTCCTCCAAGGAATACACAGACAGCACTCCCAGGCATACCATCCTGGGATTTAAGGCCTGAGAACTCCAGGGCAGCAAGTGCTGGACACAGAGGCTCCTGAGTTTCCCATCTCACACACAGTCCTGCACAGGTAGCTTGAGAGCCTACAATATTTCAGACTCAAGTGGGTCTTTACCTCCAGGTCAACAGTAGAGAGGCCTGGGAGGGCCTTCTTCAGCTTAGGTCTCAAGTTCCTGGGTCTCCAGATGGAAGCCTTGAAGCTCTGATAACAGGAACATTATCAGGAATTCTGCTCCCACAGTTGAAGACCTGGGCAAGTTTCCAAGGTCCCTGGTAGGCCCTGGGGAGCCTGGTAGGCTTGACAACCCAGCAGTTCTCCGAGCACTCGTCTGAGTTTAATCATAAGGTGCCCAGCTCCAAATTAACTTCTTATATTTCCAAAGTCTCATGGAATTCCCCAATATAAGTGAAATTTTAAAATGTCAAAATTTCCCATGAATTACGAAACAGTAACTTCGGCCCACCTCTGATTTCAGTTTCCTTCAGAAAAGTCTCTATCTTTTGTGATCCACTCTTAAAACAAGCCTTCACCTATTAAAATACACTGAAAACAATAAATATAAACAAAATGTTCCAAACTGCCTCTTAAGAAAATCTTCAAAATATAATTCTTTAGGTTATCCCAAAATTTATAGTTATTTTCACTTGCATGTGCCTGCCTTGAACCCAAAGCCTTCCATTCTAAAACACACTTATTCATCCTGCCTCAATATTTAAGAGTTGAAAGGACACATCCTGTAAAGTCGAACCCTCAGAGGTGCAAAGCACAGACTCCAACTTTGGCATGGTGTGATGTCACTGCTTTGCTAAAGAAACAAGAGTGGACAGCGCAGAGATTGCAAGTGTCACAGCATAGTCCAGTACCAAAAGACATCAATCACAAGAACTGCCCTGGATGCCTCTGGGTATCGCTGAGCAAACAGTGCAGCCACCTGAGATGAAACGCAGTGCACCTGACGACAGGAGGAAGAGTGGATTGCAGGGATTTGAGTTCTTGGTGGGTAATGCAGCAAGGAAGGGAGGGATGAACCACACAAGCATTCATTGAGCAGGTGAAATATTTGGCCCATTTAATTTATTGGGTAGTGCTACGAAGTTCACTAAACCTTCGCGGTTTAGAGTCCTAGGTGCCAGTCCCTGCTCTGGTTTGACAACTTGCCACAGAAAGGATAATGAGATAAAGAAAATCAGTCAGAATACAAGTTCCTGGTGGACAGTTTGCCCCATCTTCCCCTACACTGCAGGTACGGAAATGTAACTCAGCTTTTTAAAACATCAAGTATTTTACTTGAGTTGAAGGAATACTTACTTTACCAAGGAGGCATTAAACAGTCCTGCAGCTGCACTAAACTTTGGAAAACTGCAAAAACTTTTTCAAAAACTGAATTATTATAATACTATCAAAGTTCTCAATTTCCCACACACCTAAATGAACAGGACAGTCTCTCAGAGTTTAAAACACTTATAATACAGATAGTTTTAGTTTGTCCTTAAATCAATGTTAAAGACCTTCTTCTTTTAATATGTTATTTTCTTGTAATTAAAAGGTGACTATAAAGACTTCATAAAAGAAAGTAGTACCACTCACATCCACTTATGCTGAGTTAGATACATGCATGTCAGACAACAGGGAAGGATACACTCCTAATCATTTAGGACTCAATATTGCATTCAATACAAATGACTTCAGAGATGCAGATGCATAACCCTTGAGGTAGCACAGCTTCTCATCTGAAGTATCAGTTTTGCTTCAGTCTAGATTCACAGACAGTCAAACCAGATGCCACGATGCCATCTCACAGTTCTCTTACTGCTTAAGTGCCATCACATAATTCTTGCTCCCCATTGACCACGCGTACTGCAATAGCGGGGATACTGAGTCGAATGATCCTGTGGCCCTTTATTACCTTTAACTTCTATTCTCCCGCTACTTTCACAAAATCACATAGCATGTATTTTAGAAACGAAAACAAAACAACAGTAATTTTTCCCCCACAAACCAGGTTCTATCTCAGAATCAAATGAACAAATTAAGTATTATTATTGCAGGTTTCTTGATATGCAACATGACAAGGTATAAAACCTTTTTTATTTTTTTCCTCTTCCAAAATCAGGCCACAAGCTGATGCAAACAAAACCAATAAAGTGCACAGCTTTTTAGCTCCTGTACTATGTGTCCTGTAAAGTAATAAACCCATAATTACCATGAGAAAAGTCCAGCTGGAGGTATCACCTACAAGTTGCATTACTTCTTCTTTATACATTTTTTAGCATATGTTCTGTTTGAAAACAATTCAGCACCAATGAGTTGGCAGTAGAACAACAATTTAAGCTGCGGTGTCAATACAGGTGGGAGGGGGAATTCACTAAAGCTACATTTTTCAGGTACAAAAGCCTGAGAAGCACACTATAAGAAGTCAGGCAAATATACATTAAAGACCATGAAAAAGCAACTAACCATATGCCTTTAAAAGTGCACTTCATGGATGAAAGCTGCCAAATTACAGAGCGGATTTACTGAAAAGAATGTGTTGCTGCCAGAATGGACAAAAGCATGCATTCTATCCATTCCAAGCTCCTCCCCATCTCCTGTCATGCTCACAGCAAGAAGCGGCTCAAAAATTGACAACCACAGACTCCAGGACCGAAAGAGACAAAAAATACCTGCTGGGAAATGCCTGGAAATTTTTTTTTTTGAGCATCTGACCCAGGAGACTGGAAAAAAGAAAAAAACAACCCACTTATGATCAAAAAACATCTCCCCTTATTCCTGGGACATCAAGCACAATTCCACAGCAGAAAGAAACAGCGCACACCTTGCCGAGTTTTTGAGCAGCCCATGTGCAGAAGCGCTTTTCCAACGGGCGCAGCAGCCTGTGCACCGCAGCGCACTGCTGCCGGCCAGGACAGGAGTTTCCCGGAGTTTGCGCGGAGTTGGGTCACGGAAATCTCACTCCAAGCGGGAGCACCTGGTGGCCCCGAGGCGCCCGGGAGGCGCCCAGCAGCCCCGCCAGGCTGGCCCGCGCAGAGGGCAGCGTGTCCCGGACGAACGGCTCACCCCGCGCCTCCTACCTGGCTGGTGTCCTCGCCGTGCTCCAAGTGCACGATGCCTTGGCTCCTGCACTCCGTGTCACTCAGCACGTCGTCCTCCGAGTCCTCGAGGAGGGACGACGAGCCGGTGGAGGAGAGCGAGGAGTTGGACAGCCTGCGGGACTGCAGGTGCAGTGAGCTGGCCGTTCTCAGCCCGCCGCCCTCCGGCCGCGCCGGCGGCGCCTGGGGGCTGCCCTGCGCCTCCTCGCTCTCCTCGGCGGTGACGGTGAGCCGGGGGATGACGGGCGGCAGAACCCCGTTGGGGGGTCGGCAGCCCCTCTTCGGCCGGTCAGGCAGCTGGCGGGCGGCGGCGGCTGCGACGGCGGCGCAGCGAGCCTCGAAGAGGGAGCGGAGCTCCCCCACGGTCAGCCGCTTGGCCCGGCTGAGCTCCGGGCTGCTGTGCAGCCCCGCGCGGGGCTCCATGGCGGGGTCGGCGCCTGGCGTCTGCCGAGCAGCGCTCCAGGATCGGCGGCCGGAGGCGTGCATGGGGGAGCGCCGCGCCGCCGCCAGGGAAACTTCTTTGTGGCTCAGTCAGTCTCCCGCGGCTGCCCGGAGCGCGGCGGAGAGGTGCATCTCCAGCCCGCCTTGCCCGGGCAGCTCTGAGTCACCCGCGACGACAGCCACAGGCTGCTACCGTGCCCGCTGACCCGGCGCCAGGGCCATGGGGGCGCGCTGAGCCCG
>VZRN01004247.1:232986-244075 GCA_013397935.1 Dasyornis broadbenti
GCCCGCGGGCCGGAGGGGAGGTGCGGCCCGGCCCGGCCCGGCCCAGCCCAGCCCAGCCCAGCCCACCCCCAGTGGGGGACGCGGCCTTTGACCGTCTCTGGGGATTTCGGGCCCTTCAGGGCTGAGCGTGGCGCGTTGAGGTCCGTGTGTGACTCTCCCCTCTGTGCACGCTGACACCGGGGGGCACTTCCAGGCCTGTGGGGCTGCCATCGTAGGACCGCGGCATCCTAGGGTGGCACAGCGCAGCCCGCGGGGGTGTGACTGGGCTGTCACCAGCCCGCGGGGACCGGGTGGGGTGCGTGAGTGGCCGCGCGGTGCCAGCAGCTGAGGATGCTCCCCCGGCCTCATTGGGGGTCCCGCAGCCCTCGCGGTAGCATCCCCGGCGGGCTGCGAGCGCCTCGCCCGCGTGAGACCGGAGCTTGGGGCAGCGCCGGCCTCCCAAAAGCCTGAATTGTCCCTCAGGCAGAGCGTTACCTGCTGAGCAGTGTTTAATCAGGTTACCTTAAGCCGCCGGTTGCTGAGATACCCCAGCCCCCTTTACGAATGAATTGCAGCGTTTTACACCCCCTGCCTTGGTACTCCTTGCCTGCTTAACTCCCACTCTTTACCTAAAATGTAACCCGTGCTGGGCCGCGGCATGTGTTGTAATTGTCGGTATTAAGACCTTTGGAACAGGAAAGGCGTTCTACCGTAGGGTTACATCAGCTGAAATGATTAGTAAAAGTAATAATTTTGGAACCAAATGCTAAAGTCTTCAACTGAGTTTTTGCTCATTTATCTCATTGTTTCCTTGTGCTCTCCCATCTGTCTCTCACCATCTGCTCTCTCTTGCCTGGTGCCTGGGCTGGGAGATCCTTGCAGAAGGGGCTATGCAAGCTCCACACCCAATGCAGTCCCAGCCCCGGCCACGGCTGGGACTCCTCCTTCCGGTGATGTTATAAATAATTTGTTAACCTGTCTTGTGATTCAGTCAGATTATTTGGCTGCAATTGATTATTTTACAGCCTGATCTTGCAGGTTGGTTTTGATAAAGCCTGTTTCAAAAGGCAGGAAACGACATGCCTTTTCCTGAGGTGACTGCTGTGCCTTTCATAGGGCCCACAAGCTTGTGAGTGCTCAGGAGCAGACAGGACGGCAGCCGGGAAGCTTAATAAATAATCAGTCATCTTTGGATGCTTTTCTGGAATTAGGTGGTGCCTAGACAGGAATTTGGGAAGGCTGAATTTTCAGCTTAAATGGCCAAGTCTTGTGGTGGATTTAGTTTTGTGTTGAAGCAGTTGTGGGAGTTCTCCCAAGGTGTATGTGGTGGGTGAGGCAGGGCTGGCAGCTGCAACCACATTATGTGAAAACACAACCAGTAAAGTGCAGAATTAAATGGTTGGCAGTGTAACTTTTCTCCAACAGACAGAGAGAAAACCAAAACACCTGTAGGAAGGTATTCCTTCATGGTAGACTATAATGGATTTAGGTTCTTTCTGAAAGAAGAGTCACCACTTTTATAATTAATTTTGCAATTAGTTTCAAATTTCATGGAGCAGAAAGGCAGTCTCAAAACATGAAAATTGATTAGACCTAATAAATACCTAAAGTCAAAACAGTTTAATCAAAAGTGTGATTTTATAATTGATGGTTTTATAAGAAAACTCACAGTGATAACTTTATAGATAGAGCAGAAAATGCAGAGGACAGTTTTAAATGGGTATTCAAGATTATGCACACACACAGGTTGGACTCATGTAACTATTTTATGTCCCTGTGGCAGCTTCTGTGTAGATATGCAAGCTAGAAAAATATATTTATTTTTAAATAAATAAATTTAGGAGAGAGGTTAAGTGTGAGCTTTCACAGGTCAAACAGGAACCCTTCAGGGGAGCCCTGCAGCATGTGGAAGCACATTTCAGTTTCCAGTCTCTTTTAGCCGTTGCTCTGTCTGCTGATTCTGCAATTACAAGATTATGTGTGGTCTGTGATTAGGAAACCTTAACCTTGGCAACAGTTCTGGGACTACGAACAAGTTCAGTTATAAAGTATAATTTTTAACGATTTTACTCTCAACTAATGAAGATAAAAAAAAACTTGCAAAGCATTTTTATTTTAATAAGTACATGCATAAAAGAATGTTCTTTTAATAATATTGATTAGTGATGATTGCTTGGATAAGATTAGATAGATTTAATTGACTTTTATAGCATATCTGCTCTAGAGAGCTACTGGTCTCTGAAGTTTTTTTTCAAGATTTAACTCGAAGTCTTTCAAAACTACCAGGAGTATGACGAGATTCTTCAGCCAGTATCACCACATTTGCTTGTAAGTGTACAGCTGTTTATAACAAAAGGAATGGCACTTTGTGTCCTGGCAATGTGTTAGTGACTTGTACTTTTCACTTGAGAAATGCTGCATTCCTGACAGGACAGGGCTGCCAACGTCCACTAGTGATGCTTGCCTAAAGTTGGCTCTGATAAGATACAGATAAATATGCCCCTGTTTTACAGATGGGTGAACTGATAGACAGACAATACATGAGTTGACTACAGACATACAGTTAGTCAGGGGCAGCAATGGGGAGCTTCAAATTTGCTCTGTGCTACTGTAACAGCCAGATCATGTTCCCACCTCCAGGGGTGAAGCATTTTACTTATCTCAGTCATTCTGATTCATATCAGTACTGCTGCGCACTGCCAGAGTTTCACATTTCACACACGCCTGCTACAAAAACAGCTTTCTGCCTTTGTTTATATTGGCAAAAATAAAAGTCTATTTCATTCCCATGAAATCCCTTTCTAAACATTGTTATCATTAACATATTGCTTATTTCTACTTCCTTTTAGGTTGCATTCCCATAGGATGTCTAAGCCTTAACAATACAGAGGCTAAGTTGCGATGGACATTTCTAAACAGATTAGAAAGGTTTCATGAAGACAGCAGTTTAAATATGATCTAGAGGGGAGCCTTGGCTATAACTTGGCCTGTGTAGCACATACATAATTGTTCACTGCCCACATGAGATTTCTCAGAGACCTTAGAGCATGACAGCTGAAAAACACCACCTTCTTCAATTCCATGCCAAGTGTGACCTTAGAATGCCTGAGAAGTACTTGAGAGCTGTGATTCAAAAGTCTCTTTTGGATGCAACAGATAGAGGCATTTATTGGTAGTTATAATATCTCTTTCAGATATAACTGGGGAGTAAAAGAGTGGAGTGCATTTTCACACAGAAAGGCCCTTTTTCCAGAATTGGGAGAAAGGCACGTGGCCCAAGTGCTGGCCGTAACTAAGGGAAGATCCCAGTTCACCCATGGCTGTTCATGCCTGAGGCAAAGGTTCCCCTCTGTGGCTGAGATGAAGAGCACATCTCTTCCCGGGAAGCCAAGAGGGAAAGCTGTGGGTGGGGTGCCTGCCCCTCAGGAATAGTGTCAGGAGCAGCTGTGCCAAGGGATGATGCTTCTCTGCACAGAGGTCGGAGTAGAACAGGTGATGGAACGGCCAGCCTGGTGGAGCTGGCAGAGGAGCAGCAGCAGGGGCAGCAGGCAGCTTCAGTGGCTCAGCAGCAGTTCCAGAGGGGCTGGGGATCCTGGCTGTGTGTTTTAGTTGTTCTCTCTTTGCTGCTCATTTGACTAAGTGAGCGAGTTAGTGCATGTTACAGTCACATCCTCTTCTTGTCATACAAACACAACCAGATGAAATTATGCAATTGCACGGCTGCTGCGTGCAAGCGGAGAATGGGACTCCAAACACAGGTCATATGATGTGAAAACAATTACTGCAATAAAGGGGAGCTTTCTGTTTTTTAGATTAATTTTTGTAGGCTATCTGCCAAATTTCTCTATTCATAACAGGGGGTCTTTTTGATATAAACTCTGGACAACTACTAAATGAAAAAAAAAGGGAATCTTTTTTTAACCAAGAAGCAGCAAAACTGTAACTGATCTAAGTGTATGGATCAGACGAACCTGTAGGAAAGAGACAATAAACTATGAAGGTCCTCTCGTGGCTGGAATTAAAATTACATTTCCAAATCATGCCTGCACCAAGTACCTCCGACTATTCAGCTAACTCACATACTTAAACAGGAGAGAGTGAGACAACACACAGGCAGACCTCAGGCACAGCCAGATACCACTGCTCCCTTGAAAAAATGGTTGCTGATGCTTGAGATCATAAGGTGACAGTCATGGCAGTGAGAAAAGACACAAAGGATAAAGCCAGCAGGGAAGAAGGAGTGTGCGGAGCACCCTTGCTACCAAAATGACTGGCAGTGGTCTGCTGGTATATAGAGCATAGGGTAACTCCGTAAGGAAGGGTGGGAAGTACTCTGGGAAGTAAGAGCTGAGCAGGAGGTGAAGATCACAACAGAGAGGGAAAAATCTGGAAGAAAAAACATTTTTCTCCCACATCTGCACCATCTCATACTGCAGGCAATTGCTGTTCTTCATAATGAAAGAGGAAGGCCTTTTCTTCTCACTTCCCTCTCACTACTTTTATCCCTCACAGTCTTACTGCTGGCCTGGGGGCCAACATATCCAGGGAATAAAATTAAAGGGGGAAGGAGAAAGGGCCCCAGGTATAGTATTCAATGATGGGAAATGTATGCTGAAAGGAGCAACCAGGTAGCATCATCACTGACTGCAGGTTGTTAGTTCAGCGTGTGAGTTGAGTGCTCCCTCCTCAAAGTTCCCGTAGCTCCACAGAAGAGCATCTGAGATAGTCTCGTGGTTTCCGCCTGTGTTTCCCCTGTTCTTGCCTTAAATAAAATATTTGTCTTCCACAACTGGCATTTTAGCTGAAAATTCACACAAAAATATTGTAACAAAATAAAAAGAAGTCTTGCTGTCGTGTTTGATACGATTACAGGTAACACTCCCTAAAAAACACATTCCTCTTAGTTCTCTGTGAGCAGATTGTGAGAACTTCAGTATGAAGATTTGATTTAAAGAGAATTATTCCAGTGAAACCACTTGTTAGCTTTACACTTCAAGTAAGCATAGTTGTTATTTTTGACTAGCCATTTATAACCCTTCAGAACATTGGGATGCATTTGGTGTATTTATGGTGACACTTATATCAAATTTCGTGAATTTACTCCTGGTTTATAATAGTGTAAAGAAGAGGGGGATATGTCTCATTGTGAATACAGGCAGAGTGTTTCAAGAAGTTTAACTTCACCTATTCATCCTGCAATCTGTGCATGTGCTTAAAGAACAAATCATGGTTCTTCCCTCTCAGAAGAGATTAAAAGACATCTCAGCAAAAGACTATTCCACTTCTAAGACATTTAAAGGAATGAGCTGTTGTGGTGCTTTGACCCTGGCTGGATGTCGGGTGCCCACCAAAGCCACTCTTTCGCTCCCCCTCCTCAACTATACAGGGAGGAGAAAATATAATGAAAGGCTGTGGGTCAAGATAAGGCCAGGGAGAGATCACTCACCAATTACCATCACAAGCAAAACAGACTCAACTTGGAGAAATTAATTAAACTTATTACTAATCAGTAGTAGGAGTAGGACAATGAGAAGAAACCCAAAACTTAAAAATCACCTTTCCCCACCCCTCCCTTCTGCCTGAGCTTTATTTTATTCTCAATTCTCTACCTCCTCCCCCTCAGAGACACAGGGAGACAGGAATGCGGGTTATGGTCAGTTTATCACATGTAGTTTCCACCACTGTTTCCTCCTCAGGGGAAAGACTCCTTTCCCTGCTCCAGTGTGCGGTCTCACCCACAGGGGACAGTCCTCCACAATCTTCTTCCACATGAGTCCTTCCCACAGACCACAATTCTTCCCAAACTGCTCCAGCGTGGGTCCGTTTCCATGAGTTGCAGACCTTCAGGAACAGGGTCCAACCTGGACCTGCCACAGGGTCACAGGTCCAACCAGCAAACCTGCTCCAGCATGGGCTCCTCTCTCCATGGGTCCCTAAGCCCTGCTAGGAACCTGCTCTAGCCTGGGCTTCCCACCGGATCACAGCCTACTTAGGGCATCCACCTGCTCCAGCATGGAGTCCTCCAGGGCTGCAGGAGGATCTACACTCCTGTTGACCTCCATGGGCTGCAGGGACACTCCTCCCATTGACCTCCATGGGCTGCAGGGACAAAGCTGCCTCACCATGGTCTGCACCACGGACTGCAGGGGAATCTCAGCTTTGGTTCCTGGAGCACCTCCTGCTCCTCCTTCTGCACTGACCTTGGTGTCTGTGGAGTTGTTTCTCTCACATATTCTCACTTCTGTCTGCTGTCTCTGCAAGTACTTCTGCGCAATAACACTTTTTTCCTTCTTAAATATGTTATCCCACTACTACCAACGCTGACTGGCCCAGTCTCAGCCAACAGCAGGTCTGTCTTGGAGCTGGCTGGCATTGGCTCTGTCACACATAGGGAGAACTTCTGGCAGCTTCTGAAAGAAGCCACTTCTGTAGCCCCCATGTATTGCAAACCCAATACAATTATAAAAATCTCAGTACATTATGGGAAAAAAAAAATCCCCTGAAAGTCTGAAATAACTAGATTTTAATGAAGATTAAAGCAAAATTTAGTATTTTCCACAGAAACCATCACTACTAGTATTTATCACAACAATATGGCATGGAAGCTGAATTAAAATAGCCTTTTTTATGAATGGTGTTACACAAATGTGGTGAAAAATTTTTATCTCAACATTCATAGATTTTTATTTCCCTTTGCAAGAGGGAAATTTCTGGAAAACTCTTAAAACTTCTTACTGAACCATTGACTACCTACAGGTTGGAGGTAGGGGCGCTTAGTACACTAAATATTTCTTTGTCCACACAGTTTGCTTTGCCAGTTCATTTTACAGTGCTGCACTAAGAATCAAATACATCCTGAAAATTCATGGACACACTCTAGTGAGATTAAGGATGCCGCATAAGTGTATTTTTAAGAAAAATAGTTAAGCAAGAATAACTGCTAAGCAACAACAAAACAGCTTTGTTTTAACATAAGGGTCTGGTTTAGGCTTGTGCAAAATCACTTAAAATGGTTTGTAGAGGGTTTTTGGGGATATAAAGACACTCTTTGGCATGATCTAACTCCAAATTAGTGCCAGTGTGTCTCTAACAAAGATTATTTTTTTCCTGCATTTTCTAATCATGTCTGTTGGCACACACATTTACCCAGCTTTGTGGACTAGAGCACAGTATGATGAAGAGCTTGACAGAGAATTTTATTCACAAGACTTGATTGTTTGTCTCTTGAATCAACTGAAATACAGAATAACAGTTGTAATACAAGAGAGAATAAAAAGTAAAATCATTTGAAAAAAATACTCAGGAAACTTTTTCTCTGGGGTTTTTGACATTTTTGTTTCATAAGATTTATTTGCCTGTGAGAAGTACTTTCTTCACTAGAAGTCATAGGTACAGGTTTCACGCTAATGTAAATATCTCCATGTTGTCACTGTCTTCAAGAGTTTTTTCACTACAGGTATCTGGAAATTTTTTAGGCAGGCAGTGTTGCAAAGCAGTTCCTCCAGTCGATCGTAAAAGTGCCAGGGAAAAGAGTGACCTATGAAATTCACCAAAAGCAGAAGAAATAAAGTACAGGTTGAGGCAGATCCCACCCTCGCAGGTACTACAAACGCCGTGCCAGGCCCGTTCAGCACCGCGGACAGCTCAGGGCCCCGGTCCCCGGGCACCGCCGCGCCCACAAGGTCACCGCCTCCGCCTAGCCTGAGCCCCGGCCTTCCGTGCGGGCTGCGGGGAGCTCGCTTCGCTAGCGACAGGCTCTGCAGTGCCATTGGCACCACAGCAGAGTTTAAAACCAACTCAAAACCTAATGTTTGTACTGAGTTGCCGTTGTGGTTCTCTCTTCAAAGCAGGGAACCTGTATTTTGTCATCGTTTTGAAATCCCCAACACTACTGCCACTTGTAATGCCTTTACAAAGTGTCTGATATGGTTCTTAAACAGTGTCCTGGTTTGGTCTGGAATAGAGTTAGTTTTCTTACTAGTGACTGGTACAGCGCCGAGTTTTGGGTCTGATGTGAGAATAAGGATGGCAACAGATGTTTTGGTTGTTGCTGAATAGTGCTCAGCCTAAGCCAAGGACTTCTCAGTTTCCCAGGCTCTGCCAGTGAGGAAATGCACAAGCACTTGGATAGGGGGGAAACACAGCCAGGACAGCTGACCCAAACTGGCCAAAGGGATACTCCATACCACAGAACATCATGCCCAGTATATAAACTGGGAAGAGTTGGCCAGGAGGTGTCTTTGTCTTTGTTGCTAAGAGCACACAGAGTTCTTTTCAGTAACTAAACTGGGATTGTAGATCATTAGATTGGATTTCCATCTGTTTCTCTTCCCAAGAGAGCAGATTGCTAGAAAAAAAGACACTGAAAACAAGACAGGATTAAACCAACCATTCTTCCTTGTAAGGAACTACATTACTATGAGTCAGGGGTAGCCAATCTTTCAGTAAATTCTTCTGATTCCTCTGACAGAATAAGTGGCACAAGCATTCCTCCAACCTCCTGTACTGTAGGTGTTTTCCACTGTTTTGTCTTTTCCATGGGACTAGTTGCACAATTTGTCAACAGTGATAAACAAATTAGCCCTGCAAAAGTACCAGGGGAAAAATACGCCATGCTTTTACTGGCATAAAAAGCTATGAACATGGCATTTAACGTCAAGAAAAAAAATACAGCAAAATGAAGAAAAATTGACAGAAGTATTTTATTCATGCATCCAATGCATCTTTGCCTTAGGTAAATACAATTTCGCAAGGTTAGCTGATGACTAGACAGGAAGCAAAGAGAAACACACATCCTCTTTGAAAATGCAAGGAGAAGACCTCTGCTTCCCTAATGGGGTTGTTATCAACCCAAAGAAACTTATTTTGGGGTTTTACTTTACAAAGCTGAAAAGTGTGACTGTTAGTTAGTTATGATGTTTACTAACTGGAACCTAATGTTTTTGTAAGGTTTATTTTATGTATATCTGCTGGAGTAATAATGAATCTTATTTCTCTTACAATGTTATCAAATTTCTTGCCAAAGAACTTGAGAAATTGCCTCTGAGGACACAACACCTTCAGAAATGGAAAGATGGGGCTGAGATGATACAGGGACACTAATAGCAGTTTGCTGGATTTCACTTTCATTCTAGGAACTACATTTCCCTCATAAGCAGTTTTTTGTAATTGTCATGTAAACATTTTCACTTCGATACACATGCATATGGATGCCTGGAAAACAATGTTATTTCAGCTTTAATCATGTTCAGCAGAACTTTGGCTGAAATTAATAAAGGAGGTATTGAGTTGCATTTTACACAGAAAGTGCCTAGTGACAGGTTACATATTCATATATAACCATATACCATACCTGTTTTTCAGGTTGTCAAATGAAGATAAAACTCATAAAGAGATATTCAGAGAGACTGAATGGATAAACATCTCCCTGAAACAGTGACAGAGATGAATCATAGCACACAAAAGAAAATGCCTTTCCAAATATAGTGAAGTGAATATTAACCATCTTCATAAGTAATTTTTATATAAAATTGAACCATAAAGTTTTATTAGAGCTTAATTATAAATCAGATCCATAATGCCATATTTTCCTGCCCAGTTGCAGGCCAGTAAAAATAAAAAAAATAAAAAGTAGGTTTTCACCATGGAAGAAGTTAAGTGCAGTACAGAAACAAGACGTTCTTGCTGGAACAGCACAGTGTAACTGATCAATCTTCACAAACCTAGCAAATTAGGAAGGCAAGCTTGTGGCAGACCTGTAAAAAAACTATTGGGACAAGAAAGCTACCAGTGGCCAAGTTGACACTGAATTCTTGCTCCAGGGAAAGAGGAAGATAAGCAGACAGAGAAGGGGAGAGAAACAGAGAAAGAACAGGCGTGAGAGTTTTGAGATACAAAACTTCAGGGAGAAAAAAGAATAATTGAAACACATCAAGGACCTCTCTGCGGGCGATCCTCCCGTGCCAAGCCCATTTCGCCACCAGATGGCCCCATACGGACGCGGATAATTGGTTACCTGCTCCAAACACTTCGGGCGTTTCAATGTCTAAATTCCAAGGATGCTAGCTGCCAATAGGGAAACAAAACAAAACAGACTCAAGTCCAAAAATCTGGCCTCATGAGGCCGGAGCGTCTGATACCGGTTTCACGAGGTATTGAGTTCTTGACCTCAATAATTCAAGAGCTTGGATTAGAATCCACTTCTCAAGTCCTGAGATGTTTGTGTGGTTCAGTCTTTAAATCACAATAGGTGATGTGTTCCTACAAGGGTTGGCATTGAATTAACCTTGAATGGACAGTACAATCAGGAACTTAACAATATGTGGCATACCTGATTTCATACTTTTAATCCATGTGGCATTTGTAAAGTCTCAGTTTTGCACCCAGGTTTGGGTGCTTCAGGAGAACTGGAGACCTCCTGGAACTGTAGAGAATTCAAAGGAGAGCAGAACAGATCAACAGAAGTGAAACATTACCTGTGTGCAAAGCCTGAGAAATTGGCTTGCTAAGCTGTTTGACAAAGATCTTTGTTGGCCAGTTGCAGGCAGCAGCTGGCATTGTGGGCAGAGTCCTGAGTTAGAAGTTCCTAGCCAGAAGCTAGGAATCTGGTGCCATGAGTCATTAAATGACCTGTAACAAATCCTGGAACATTCTCTTGGGGACCCCTTCAGGTTCATTTTCTAAAACGTTTGATTCTGATTTCTGATTTCTGATTTCTTTTAAGGGGAATTAACAATTACATGTATGTCAGAGACTGAAAATAGTTAATGCCTCAAACATTGATATAAAGTCTTATAAAGAAGCTACAATCAAAGAAACCCCCCTGAAGACTGGGACTGTGAACTGAAAGTCAAGGTGCTAATCAGACCGATTGTTCACTCATCCCTGGCTGAATTTGGGCTGGGGGAAGAGCACAGCTCACAAAAGCCGGGGGAGGAGGAGGAGGTTTCAAGTGTGCAGAAACGCCCATCCTCGCTTACACAGACTGGCCCGAGCTGTGGAAATCCCCAGCCCCACAGGCCACATCCACGGGACTGCACGTGATGCAACAGATCCAGAGTCTGCTGTGACAGACTGCCCCCGCCTCCCCCAGGGGAACATGCCCGGACAT